>CAJUYG010002352.1:13578-33871 GCA_910591675.1 Galerucella calmariensis | reverse complement strand
TGACGTCATCTATTACTATAACGTCACCTGTTACCATTCGTAGAGAAGTTTACAACACTTTATTTTCATCCTCCAAATTTTATGAATGTGTGTAGTGTAGCCGTTCAAAAGATTCGAGGGGGGAGGGGACTTTTAAATAGCACTGTATTCATACATACAAGTGAAGCTGATATAATTTTATTTGACTGATTGATTCCACTTTTGTAATTCATATCCATATCTTAGCTTGGTATATAGCAGATTAAAATGAAACCATGAGGCCGCAGGGAGATTTGAACTCGCGATTTTCTGTTCTGTAGATCGGCGCTTTTCAACCACAGTAAGCAAAAAATCACGATTTTCATATATTATTTAGTTCATTTTGTTTCCAGTATCTATTGTTATAGCGGCAACAGAAATACATCGTCTGTGAAAATCACAACAGTCTAATTATCAAAGTTCATGAGATATAATCTGCTGACAGACGGACAAGTAGCGAAGTATTAGTAATAGGGTTCGTTTTTCACCCCTTGGGTACGGAACTCTAAAAAGCACCTATCAAGCTCTTACAAAAAAAGCTGGCCCCAGTTTCATATCTACTTCCTTTTACTGTAGTGTTCAATTTTAAGCTTTTCATTTAATATTTTATAACCAAATATTATATTTTTCTAAAGTCAGATTGATTATATTAGCTGCATAATTATCATAATCAATGTTATCCCCAAATAATTCTTAACTTCACCCGAATCTTTCATTCTAAATTGCTTTGATAATTGATTTCCAGCGTTATCAATTTTACTTTCACAACAAACTAACATAATGAGATAGAACACATCTTTCATATCTCTCATCACATGAAGACAACGGTAATAGTCACATAGACTTCTTTTAGAATCCACAAAAATGTAGCACAACAATATTATCCTTCCCCTGAAACTTTATATTAACTTATATATTGCTTTTTCCCATTTACAAACTGTTATTTCCTTATAGCCTTGAAGAAGTTTCTCATATATTTTTGACAAAATGTTTCCGTTCGGAAAAGATGTTTCTACATACATTTGTTCAATAATTGAATCTACTTATAAACGTCATATTTTCCAATAACGTATCAAATTGAAAAACATTGGGAAATGTCTTGAAATTTGTCTTTTGAAGGAATGGACAGTAATTGTATCCCAACGAATATATCATGTGAATAATATGGTTTAATGATGACATTTTTAAAATTAACCGCGTAAATGGATAAACTGGTTACCGGCTTGCGGTTCATCGTTGCCCCAGGAGAAAACTCTGCAGTCCTTTATTGTTAAAATTACCCATACAGATCACCCGTACAATTGCCCAGCTACGACTGAGTAATAAACACAGGTTACGTTTCACGTTCAGAGCGATGTCGTACACAGTTGATCCAAATCAGGTATGTACTGCCTGTAATCAAATAAAACCTTATCCCATTTACTATTTGACTGTCCAATATATACGACTATGAAACCGAAGCTTGACTGTTACTTGAGCCTAGATTTCTTTATTAATGCCCTTGATAATTTAAACACATTGAATGCTAAAATTATCTCCAGTTACATTTGGAATATATTAAAATTGAGATCATTTATCATTAACGAATAATTAAGCTTTATATTGGTTTCAATTTGTTTTGTTTAATATCCTTCGTTTTTTTTTTATCTCTCTTTACCTTTATTTGTTGTATACTAGGTGATAATTGTTTTTTTTTTGTTACTCAGATTTCCCGCTGTAAACTATTTTGTTTTAAGAGCAATAAAAGTATTATTATTATTAAACTCTGCAGTCCTAATATGAAAGAAAAATTTTCTGGAAAATGTGATGTGGCAATTTCACTAAATTTCACTAGGCATACTGGTCCAGGAATATAAAGTTCCTGGAGTCAATTTCCTGACGATATAGTTGCTGTAATGAACACTTCCTGGGGTCAATTCTCCCCACATAGAGTTCTCTGAAGTGAGTTACCTGAACTCAATTCCCTGAAGATACAGTTCCCTTTTGTGAGTTCCTGGATTACACAGTCTTCTGGACTATACTGATAATGATTCACATAGTTCTTGGACTAGCGAATTTAATTATCTTTCCGGATTACATATTTCTAGGATAAGCAAATGAAATCATCTGTCTCGATTACTAATTCCCGGATTATAGAGAAAATATATAAGCTAGAAGAATGTTCGACAAGTAAAGTGAACTGCTGACATTTTTCATGCAGAGCCATTTATGAAACAATAGCTGAGTGCGAGCAGATAATACTATGTCTCAGTCTCCCAGAAAGTGGAAGACCACGTGCACTTACTGCGCAGAGGTCGAAGAGATTAGTGAGAAGATCAAAAATCCAGGTTGGAATGTCAACAAGGAGACTGGCTCGTTAATTCAAATCTTTTCAGATAACTTACGATATCGTTGGAATTGTGGAGGAGTGCTTCTAAATATCGAAAGAGACGAAAGTACTCCAAATACTCTCAAGCGCAACTCCTTCGTTAAACAAGATGCCAAATCGTCTACTTAGTCGAGTACACGTGCAAATGAGAAATTCATTATTTTAGATGAAAAGTATTTAACCTGAAGTAATCCTGAAATGGAGAGAAATGATGGAGTCCAACGAAGAGGACTGCCCTGACAATGCTAGATACAAGCATGAAGCAGAATTTGCAGATGAAATCCTTGTTTGGTGTGAAATTTATAGCATCATTGTATGCCGACAGTTTGTGGGAAAAGTTAGGGGTGGAGCTTCAAAAGTTATTGATAACTTCTATTTCAAATCACTTTAGTTCGTCCACGAACATCATGCTAATGACGATATCATATCACCCAAGAGATATCATCAACAGCTGGTTTCGGCAATACCACATACAAAATCAATTAACCTCCAAGCCCAATAGAAATAATAACATGTACCCAATTATTGACTGTAAGACTTTTTTTTAAATAATTCCGCTATTGGCTGTTTGACACCTCAGTAACTGAACATTACCGGATCTCATTGTCCATACTTCATACTAAGTTTGAAAAAATTGAGAAGTTAGTTCATTGATATTGATGCAATTATTAAAATGTGAAATATAATGCAGAAAAGCTTGAGGAGCAGACTGGGATAGCTTCCAATTTGTCAAAACTCTATGTGAAGTGTTGACGTGAAGTGTTCACCATATTCATATGAACAAATATAAATAACATTCGCTTCAACCGTATTTATCGGAAACAATTTAAGCTCCACAGAACAGCAACTATTCTATTTATTTGGATAAAATATGTGACGAGTTCCGGTAAACAATTTTCACGTGTGGAATAATTTGACATAACCCCAGGCTCTCCAAGCACGAGCATCATATTGTGTACCCATCTCTATTTAAGTCACGTTTTTATAAAGAGGGCGGTGAAGCTCACAACTCGCAACTTGAGGATAAACAAACTTTTTATGGTCCCAAAGACAAATAAAGGAGTAGAGGAAAACAAGTAACCATTTTGATAACTGCTAAGATCTTGGATAGCAGTTTTTATGACCTAGATAAGATAACGGTGGAAGTATAAATCCATTTTTTCCTTGGTAGAAATGAAAATGCAGTGAAATTTTTATTACAACATAAACCGTCTTACTGACATGGAAAATTTCCACTTCACAGAATATTAAATTATACGGAGTTTTTGTAGCCGCATTTAAGTTATAAGATATCACTTCATTATTTTATACTTTATGTCTTATAAACTCTTGTTTAAAAAAATATATAATAGCTATTTGTGTATAAAGAGCAGGAAGTAGTAGGTACTTTGGCAGTAGAGACAGAAACACCGAGAAAAAGATTTATTTGTGACAATCAAAATCTTATTATGTCAAATAAATATGATTTCCTATATGGCCTAACTGATGTTTAAGTTGTCGTTAAGAAAGGATCTGTTTAAAGTTCGGAAAGTAATATTGTTGATTAATAAAAACATATTAATTGTCATCAATAAAATGAGTTATCTATCGAAAATTACATTTATTCTTGTAAAAATGTATCCTATTTGTCTCAAACAACATTTGTTGAGGTATAATGACAAAATAAATCTTTGAAAGCATTTAAATTAAATAAGGTAGTTTTCCAATAACAGATACTTATTTTTGCAAGCTAACTGTATTGTTTTATTATAAAAAAAATTTCATGGCAGAATGACATTTCTTTATCATAAAAAAATGTATTGTATCGGTGACATATATTTCTCTCCGATTGGCAGCAAATATTAATTTTGCTGACATAATCAGCAAAGTATTACTTCTCCTGCCTAGGCAGCAAAGTGATTATACTCAATTGGAATAAAACATTTGACGTAAACATTTATTAGCAATTATTACATAACACTTTTAACAAGAATTTAAAAACATATGTTCGGTTGTTATTAACATTGATGGTAAAATTACTACAATTTTGAACGAATAGGCCACCTTTTCTTTCCTCAAATAATTTGCAAATACAATATCCTCCTATATCATTATGAACAATCGGAGAAAAAATTATATGTTCAACTCGGCAGCAAAGTAGATTGACTGCCTCAGCTGAATTCCTATCCTCGCTCTGCTATGAATTCAGCCTCGGCAGTCAATCTACTACTTTGCTGCCTAGTTAAACAAATAACTATTCCCTGAAAAACCGAATTATTTATGGTATTGTTTTTTGTTTATGGAAGTTATCTACATACACTATTCAAAGACTGAGCTTTTGAAATGTTTCTAAATATTTAGAAATATATTAAAAGTTCACGGTCTATATTAGGCAGTTTGGGTAACTTCCACATGGTTCTTTGAATAATTGGGTTAGGTACTTAGGAAAATATATTTTTCACAAATATTTATTTAAGCCGTTTCCAGACTATATCGAACAACAAAGTTGACTTTCGTTTTGTATGTGTGGACTAGTCGATCGAATTGGTCGATGGTTAGTCTGGACATGGATTGAAATTACAGTATTTTTATGACAAACATGTTTAAATCTAATAAAAGTTAATGGTCTTTATTTATGCATAAAACTGTTTAGTAGGAGAGCAGGATAGGAATAAGAAACTTGCTGTTGAATATTTTGATCTATTAAGAAGAAAACTATACATTTTTAAAATAGATACCATACATTTATAAAATAGAAACCATACATTGTTAAAATTGAACATACCTATATGATCTAAAACAAAACCAACAATGGTATCCACAAGATAGCCTTGTCTATCCTTAAGTGTGCACATGAATGCTTTCCCCATAGTTTTTTGGAGTTCTTGAAGTAGATCTGACAGGTTTAATTGAGAAATGTGTATGTTCGAGGTACATTTCGCTTGCTTGTTACTTTTACCTACTTGAACATAATTATGAAATCAAACAATTTTATTTTGTTAAATCTACATTATATTTAACCTTAAAGTTGGACGCGTTTGGCTAGCACAGTAGCTTTTTCAAACGAATGGAGGTATATATATATTATCAAACTTTCTTTCTGGATATTTCTATTTATTATAAATAAAAAAATTAATGATTAGTGGTCAATACCATGTTTCTTGCAGTTTACTAAGGTTACATTTAATGATAACAAAGACAGCCATTAACTAATAATAGTTTCGTATTTATGGTCGGTAGATCACATATCAAATGTGAATATAATTGTCATTAACTATAAACAGTTTTATAATAATTAAATAGGTCACACATTTACGGTTAATATGATGGTCATTACCTGGTAATAACTTCATATTTTGCAAAATATTGACCATTTGTACCCAACTCGGTACAGTGCACAAAAATTTAAAACTTCTTTTGCTGCTAAGAGTATAGGACAGAGAAGTCATTCATACCTGGCCCCTAGAGTTTTTAATATTCTCCCAATAGAAATAACAACTACAACATATTTTGGTCGATTTAAATTCCTTCTGAAAAGTCATTTATTCAATATTCCGCGTGATGAATTCCGGATAGAAATAAAATGATATCTTTTATTCTCCAAATAATTTGGTGCGTTTAAATGTATACCCAATATTTGTGCTATTTCTTTGTTTTTATCTATTTTGTTTTATTAGCTAAATGTTGATATGATAATATCTTACAATATTTTTCCACGGACAGTTTTAGGACTATTGTGGGTTTATGTTGTTTATTTGTATATTTTGTATTTGGTGTTGTTACCTTGTAACTTTTTTTCTTAGCAAATAAACGTTTATTATGTTAAATAGGTGACATATTTATCGAAAATATGATTCCTATTCAATTGCTATTACTATACATATACCAATTTGTGTTAAATAGGTCTTTTATTCAAGTCCAACGAGAACTTATATTGTCATTGTACAAAGTTTCAGGTTATTTTCTTGATTACATCAACGAATTTTAGCAAAAGCAATGTTTTACTATACAAATGATATATGGTCCTTTGATCCATTCTTTGTTGATACCTAGAAGCACTGGAACAAATGTTAGTTAGTTATGTTTTGCTGACCAGACATTCTACCAAGTTCCATCAATTTTCATGTTACCATTAGAATAATTCATAGTTTTCCGAATTATACACATATGATTTACTTTGAAACAATTGAAACAAAAAAGTAAAACAAAACACTTAAATTGACCTTTCGAAGTTTGAATTAACAAATTATAACTGATATCAAACCGACCGATTTGCTGAGAATTAACCTTCAAATGAATGGATTTTTGGTAAATGTGAATTCCGAATGAATTGAAATATCAATGCCAGTAGAATTTTGCTGAATTTTAAACAAATTTTCCCAACAACTACTTAAGTAACATGCTCTTCATTATGCTACCAATAAAAACTCGACAAGGTACTCAATGAAGTAGATACAATATATTTCTTTTTTTTATCTGAAACTATGAGCAAAGGATGATTTACAAAACAAATACGTTTTTTTTTGCTCCACTTCGTCGAATGCATTGGGGTATTGGCGTCGGGGTAAGATGTTTAGTATTCAAGAATTACGTACTGTTTCATTGATTGTCACTGATATAAAAAAAAATGGGAGGAGATTCGGTGATTCAGGGAAATATTTTCAGTGTTAGTTTGAATCCACAGCTGTTGAGATAAATTTGATCCCGTAAGGAAAGCACCAAGTGGTTAGTAATCGCTCTATCTCCGCTACCATTTTCAAATCACAAAGTAAACGAAGGATGGGAGGTCCATAAATGGAGTTGTTGTGCGAAGCCGTTTATTCCGAGAAAAATTCAAGATCAGATAGGTACAGATTAATTTGACCCACCTTGTATACGTAAACTTAATTTAAACCTCCAGTGGAATGAGAATGGATCCGTGAGATGAATTCTCACCAAATAGGGGTTGCATATTAATCCTGTGGGCGCGTGTTTCACAGTGTCATGTCTGCTCGCTATGGTGTTTACACGACGAATGAAAGTTTCTAACTATGTCGGCAATAAATCACAGAATGTGTATGAAATTATACATGAAGGTGGATTGAATTGAAATTCCTCGGAAGATACGAGCAAAACAGTTTGTCTGTTAGCTGCTCCGCGAAATAGTTTTTGACTATTATCAACTCTCCAAGTTTACGAGTTATCTTCATTTCTGAAATGCATAAAGTTGGTCCTGGTTTTTCTTTCAGTCTGAACAACGATCATTCAATAAAACAATAAAAACATGGGAAAAGGGGGGAAATTGAAAAACGGAATGAATTGAATGAATTCAGTTATACCTTCAAACAAAATCACATGAGCCACCTGCCTGGCGAACGTGGATCATGCAGCATGAAGTGGACTGCGTGGGTTGATTGAATCGTCTGTAGTGATTGTGCGGAAGGTGAAATGCAGTAACGTACTTCACAGTCTCTTAGATCACAAATTATGTTTTTAAAAATTATTTATTATTTTAATTAAATGAAAATCTTAACAATGATTAATCTTATTTCTATAAAAGCTAACAATTGAATGAATTTGTAATTATGAATTTAGAAAAGAAAGAGAAGATGAAAAATGCTGTGTCGAAGGTTTCTAGGAATTATGATAATGATGACATCTGCTTATCATACGTGGAATATAGATGTAACTCCTCCCTTCTCAAATTCAACTCCGAGGGTTAGCGAGGGAGTTGAATATTGGCAAGGTCCACTGGCTGGTCCTCTTGGGGTTTTCTTCTAATACTTCTTGAAAGTCGTCTTATAATTAAGTAGCCTCCTGATATAAGTGGAAGGCAATATATCAGAATTGTCCATATACTTGGAGTTTGAGATATTTTTGATGATGTCATATCTGGGTTATTTGAAATTATTCTTGTTTTGATATTTTGAAGTTCGTCCAAATTGGTTTTTTGTAATTGAATTTGGGTGGCTATTTTTGGATTATCTGGATGTTGAAATTTTAATTCTGGGAACAATATTGGTTGACTATGGATGCTGGTACTGTTCTCGTTCAAAATTTTCTTTTGGTTGGTGTCGATACGGCAACCTTTTGGAATGTGGAAAAGGTATGTTCCTATTATTTCAATGGTTTCTACTTGGCTATGGCAGATGAGTGTGACGGCTTCTTTCATTGGAAAAACTGCAATCCATTGATCGGTGTTGTGTAGTCGTTCGAAAAGAGGTTTAGTGGTGATTATTCGTGTTTTTTGGCAAGTGGAGGTGTTTTTGGTATTCAGCAGCTCTATTTCACATGGATTTTCTTTTTTGGTGTCTTGCAATTCGATCTCTTCGCATAGGTGTATTGTCGCTGGGTATAGCTCATGACATGGATTGCTCATAAATGAATATTTTGAATCATTTTTTAATAAATATCTATTATTTGGTATAACTGCTGTTATTTGACCTTGTTTTTCGACAGGGATAGGATACAAACGATAGTAATCGAAATTTTCGGTAAGTGTAATCGGTATTTGTAGTACATATGTGATTCTTTTATTCAATATATAGCTACTAATTTTTGTAAGCTGTTCAAATATTCCAATATTTTCTATTTTCACTTTAATTGGTAGTTGACTATTTTTTAACTGCCTTTCGACCAAAAGTAATTCATTATAAAAGTCGGTTGTTGTTATTATACTTGGATGCATTATTTTTAATTTTGAAAATGTTATAGAGTTCTCAATATCTTGTAGTATTGATATGATAATTTCGAACATGTTAATAATTTGACTAATGGTATCCATGAGGATGAATGTGTTTTCTCTATGGAAGTTTCCTCCAATTAATGCTGAAATTTGATTTAGTTTTGAAGCTAGAGTTTCTTCATTGTGACTTATTTGATTTATAGTGGAGTTAAACTTATTTATCAAAGAAATTGAAAGAGAATTTTGTGTTTTTATGTTATCATTGAATTTATACTGATTTTCTTGGAGCTCTTTAATCAATTGATCGTACCTCTCTCCATCGCTTTCATCGAGGTTACCGGTTATTGTTTTAAAGATTGATCCAAGACCGTTAATAATACCTCTTTTTGGCCTTTGAGCAGCAGGTAGTATTTCACGTAATTTGTTTTCAACTTTTTGTTCCACAAATGTAAGAATTTTCAAATAATTTGCTACATCGAATGAGAAATTTTCATTTTTTGACAAATAGTATTTAAAATGTTTTGAATGGATATTTAATTTATTCACTTCGTCAATAATTGGATTTAGGTCATAATAATGCAATAATTTAAAATTATTAACTGTAATTTTGGCAATTCCCAGTTCTACTGGCAATAATCCGAAATTGTTTTCCATGTTTTTTAACGAAATTTTGTCGTCAGAGGATCCGACGGACCATAAAAGCCTGAAATAAAATAATTTTTTTTTATTTTACTTATTTATTTTATTTTTCAATCTTTGAATTTATATGTTACTTTCAGAGGTCGTTTTAAATTGTCCATGTGAACTTTATTTTGATCACTTGTCTCTACAGTTTTATTTTCCGTATTAACTTTTTTTATAAGGGTTGGCTTTTGAAATTTAGTGGCTTGTTTCTGTCTTTTGTGTTGTTTAATGTAAGTTTTTTGATTTTGTTGGAATATGTTAGGATCATCACGAGTTTTATTAATTGTCTCTGTGCGTTTATGTTTTTCTTTTATCAAATCGTCATTTATTTTTGCGTAAAGGAGTTTTGAACGTTCTTTGTGATCGTCGATGTAATGGTTTATTAGAATTTTGTCTATGTCAATATTAAATGGATCGTTATTATTTTAATGCCCTGTAGTTATATCAATTGGTTTTAGTTTTGTTGTTGAGTGAATGGTATGGTTGTATGCTAAAATGGCATAAATCATTTTCATAGAAATTGGTGTTTTTAGGAAACCTTTTGTGTTTAATAGTCTAATATGTTCGATGAGTGTTGAGTGTAGTCTCTCGATACAGCCTTGTGATTGAGGGTGATCAGGTGATCCAAAATGAATTTTTATTTTGTGCAAATCTAGGAGTTCTGCTATGACAAAATTTTTGAATTCGGTTCCGTTATCGGTGAATATTAGTTCAGGTATGCCATGATGGGAAAATATATTAAAAGATTATTCACAATTTCTGTGCTTGATAAAATTGATAATTGGTAGGCTTGTGCATATTTGGAAAATGAGTCTATAATTGTCAAAAACTTGTGTTGTTCTATGGTAAATGTGTCCATATATAAAATTTCAAATGGTTTGGTTGCTGTTGGTGTTTGATTCATTTTTATGGCAACTGGGTGTCGTTCGTATTTAGCTCTTTGACAGGGTTCACAGTCATTTATGAAAGTTTGAATGGAGTTTTTTTAGAAAAGGCCAGAAGTATTTGTCTTTGATTCTTTGATAAGTTTCGTCAATTCCTCGATGATTTGATTTACCTTCGTGATAAGATTGGATTATATCGTGTATATCGTTTTTACTTGTAACGTCGATTAGTTTTTTGGTACATCTTTTCAGTTTTAAAGAGGAATGTTTAAAATAGTTTTGGAGGGTAACTAGAAATGGTTCGTATAAGTCGGAATCTTCAAAGTATAAGTAATATTGGGTTTCGGGGTTAATATAATTTTTTACGAACTCTATAAGCTCTTTTTCGAAATTATTTTTTGATAGTTGCAGGCTTATTCTTTTTCTGTTTTCGAATAAAATTTTAATTCTTGGATTAGCAGGGGAATGTAGTACTGAATTAATGAATATTTGATTTTTTCCATAGTTAACGGCCGTGGAAATCGTGGAAATTCCGAAAATTGGATTTGGTCTGCTATTAGAATGTACTGTTTGATCGTCGCTTTCAACTAAGTCGTCGTTTGTATTCGGTTGCTCGTTTATTTCAGTTTCTGGTATTGTTGTGTTGTCAAAGTCATGTTCTACTTGTAGCGAGTCGTTGTCGATATTTTTGTCTTGATTAGTCGTATTAATTTTAGGAATAGGAATGGTTTCAGTATAAAAATCTATTGGTGGAGTTTGATTACTCGCAGTTGTTGGCTCATTGTTATTAAGTGAGCTATTTAAAGAGTTATAATTTTCAGTGTCCTGAATAATATCGTCTATTTGTTTCCAAAAGTCATTTGTCTCTTTTGTGTGAATTTCAATTCGAGATAGTGCGTCGGCGTTTGAATTTAAACTTCCTTTTTTGTAAATAATGTTGTAGGTGTATTCAGACAGTCTCAATTTCCAACGAGTGAATTTACTATTTTCGTCTTTCAAAGAAAAAAGCCATTTGAGTGGTTTGTGGTCGGTCACTATATTAAATTCATTACCGTATAAGTATGGTCTAAAATATTTTGTGGCCCAAACTATCGCCAATAGTTCTTTTTCTATAACCGAGTAATTTTGTTCCGAATCATTTAATGTTCGCGATGCATATGCTATTGGACGATCTTTTCCGATAGGACCTTGTGATAGCACTGCTCCTATAGCAAAGTTGCTAGCGTCTGTTGTTAAATTAAATTTTTGGGAAAAATCTGGATATTGTAAAATTGGTTCGTTTATAAGTAAGTTCTTGCATATCTCGAAACAGTTATTAAATTCATTGTCATGAACGATTTTCGCTCCCTTTTTCAGACATTTGGTTAGGGGCTTCGTGATTTTGGCAAAATTTGGAATAAATCTGCGATAATATCCCAGCAGAAAAAGGAAACCTTTTATCTGCTTGGGAGTGTTGGGTATCGGATAATTTTTTATAGCTTCAATTTTATTTGGGTTTGGTTTGACGCCTTCGGGGGTTACTACGCGTCCCAAATAAGCTACCTCTTTTCTCAAAAACTCTGACTTATCGACTTGTATTTTAAAGTTTGATTCTCTGAGGCGTTGAAAAACATTTTTTAAACGTTCTTGTAAGGATGTGGAAAATATTATAATATCACCCAAATAAACAAGACATTGTTCGTTTTGTATGCCACGAAGGATATTGTCCATAACACGTTGGAAGGTAGCAGGTGCTCCTTTCAACCCGAATGGCATGCGCAAAAATTCCCAATGTCCGTTTTCGGTGGTAAATGCTGTTTTTTCAATATCGTTTGGATCCATCTCGATTTGGTGGAACCCACTAGCTAAATCGAGAGTGGTGAAATATTGACATTTTCCTAACTTGTCTAAAAGATCAGTGATATTAGGCAAAGGGTACTTATCATTTACAGTTTTAGCATTTAATTGATGATAATCAATAACAACTCTCCATTTTTGTTGACCTGAGGCGTCCATTTTCTTTGGAACTACCCAAATAGGGGACGACCAGGGTGAGTTGCTTGGTTGAATTATATTTGAGCTCAACATTTTTTGAATTTGTTTTTGAACCTCATTTTTGTAAATAAACGGATATCTATATGGTCTCGAGTACACAGGTATTTCGTCAGAGGTTTTTATAGAATGTTTTATTTTATTTGTAAAAGTAAGCGGTAAGTTGTCTTGGTAAAAAACGTCAGAAAATTGTTTGATTAAATTTACAATTTGTTGTTTCTCTTCTGTGTTTAAATGATCAAGTCTAATGGTTGATGAAAAGTCTAGATTTTGTTTATTGGTGTCGTCGAAATTGTTCAAATTAAATTCTTGAATATGTTCTCTGTCAAATGGTTCTACTGTAAGTGGTTCTGAAAAGTCTAATGAGAGTTGATCGGTACCGTTATTTAAGATTGTAGTCAATGCCATACCCTGTTTAGCTATAGTTAAGCTTTCGGGTATTTCACAATTGTGAATTTTTTGATGTGGTATAATAATTTCTCCGTCTGAGATTGACGTTTTAACTCGTATCACTTGTTCGGATCGTGGGGCAATTTTGATTAAATTCAATTCATTTCCGGTACGGTGAAAAAGTAACTGAATTTTTGAAAAGGGTGTTGACAAATAACCTTTGTCGAAGTCTAAATTTGCTTGTAAAATTTTTAAGTTGTCAAGACCTATTAACCCGTCAAATACGTTATGAAATTTAAACAAAAAGAATTTTAATTCTAAGGGTTGTGGCAATTTAAATATTTTTGATGCTGGTAATAAAGCACTATATTTGTGAGCGGTTTTTTGAAATACAGTAGATACTAAAAATGGGTCCTTTTTTATTTTATTTGGGAACAACTTATATACTATATTTGGATCCATATTGTGGAACCTGAATCAATTAGTATCTTTAAGTCGTATTCCGGAAATAAAATATAAGGTAATTCACTAGAATTAGTGTTATTGATACATATAACTTGAGAATCTAATTCGGCATATGATTCCGAGGCCTTTTTTGAAAAATTTCCTTTTGTTTGTTCGAGATCAATTAAATCAAACGATTCTGAATTATATGCTTGGTTGCTTTGTTCGATATAGCTATTGTTATTTGAAATTTCGTTTACTTTATAATCATAATTATCTTGCTCAGAGTCCTGAAAAGAAGTTTGACAGTCGGTATTAAACAATTCTTCAGAGATAAAATTCCTGCGGGGTCTTTGATTTGAATAAGAAGTGTTCGAAACGTTTGGCACGTTACGGATAGAAGTATTGGAGGGTGTACCTCTGTTAAAGGTGTTTCGAGTTGAAACACTCATTGGTGTGGGTTTTGATTTTGTATTTGGTTGGGCCTAAATACATCGTTGTTTCGGTTTTGTCTAAAAACGCTAGAACTGCTTGGAAAATGTTGATTTCTCAACGGCTGGGGCTGAATTGGAATTGGCCCTGTTGGAAAGGTATTGGCGAATGCGTTGTTGGGGGTATTTGAATTAAAATTGTTCCTATTGAAATCATTTCGATGATTGAATTGATTTTGATTATTTGAATGAGGGGGGTTATTGAAATTGGGTCTTTGCTGTTGCCTCACTTGCAAGGAATTTTGTCCATAAGAATTTTTATTTTGATAATTTTGGAAGTAACTGATGTTATCTTCCTCTAGGACAAATTGCAATGCTTCGCTTAAGTCGTTTGGTCTCATGCAACGAATTGTTGTCCCTAAGGGTTCTCTTAGACCAGATAGGAATGTTTTTAAAGCTAGATTATTACATAAATCTTTTTTCAATAATTTATTGCCTTGAATGGCTTCATGCAAATCTACATAGCTACAGAGAAGATTAAGGATATTCAGAACTCTATCATAAAATTGTTGAGGTCGTTCATTAAAATTTTGTCTCATCATTACGAGAGCACGATTTAAACATGCCTCGTCTCTTTGGTCTGCGAAATTTCTTGTAAGTGTATCTTTTAAAGAATTCCAAGTAGCGACATTTTGAATGTTTACAACTAATTTGGCATTGCCACGCAGTTTTGAAATTAATGAATTAAGTAAATATGTATTCTGAAAATGATGGGGTTGCTCTCTTGAATAAAATGTACCAATAATTGATTCACAAATAGATAAATAACGATTAAGTTCATTCGGGTTACCATCAAATTCTGGAACACAGTTAAGAAATTCAGGTTTAAATTCTGCCATTATTGGTCTTATCAAATTGGGATTATTTGAATTTATTTCTAAACTTTCAAGTTCGCTTACCAAAGATTCGATGGACATATATATGTTCAAATTATAATGCAAATTTATTTATGTATCCTTATTGAAGTATCTTATCTTAATTTATAAAAAAAAATTTTTTGCTAACTGTGTACTATCTGTTTCTATTTATCCCTGTTTAATTAATAATTTCTTTGACTTACATAAAAATGATGATGAATTTGAGCATATCCACTTAACTATGAGAATACAATCCTCGCAAAATTGGACGATTCTTGTTCCAACTTTCGTCGCTTCGAATTGCAAGAGTGCTTCGATGGTCTTCGATAGATGGGTTTCTCGATTTTCGGAGAACCACTCCACTTAAACACCTCCACACACGAATCACGACTTAAAAGTTCGGTATATCTAGTGAATTGTCGAAACAAACTTGATCACGATCGATACGTTACAATCTAGATATCCTACTGACTGCCCCAGAAATGATTTGGAATGCCCAAATTATGTTTTTAAAAATTATTTATTATTTTAATTGAATGAAAATCTTAACAATGATTAATCTTATTACTATAAAAGCTAACAATGGAATGAATTTGTAATTATGAATTTAGAAAAGAAAGAAAAGATAAAAAATGCTGTGTCGAAGGTTTCTAGGAATTATGATAATGATGACATCTGCTTATCATACGTGGAATACAGATGTAACTCCCGTAACTTTCAAATGAATTGATACAGATTGTTTTAAATTCAATGGTTTGTACGAGGGCTGATCTTGGTTCCGGTATTGTATTAAAATTAGCAGCAGCATCATCAAGTAAAGCATACGTACTCACTACTATTTTCGATTGATTGATCAGGATTAGTGGATCTTTTGGTGAAGATTGTCAGATCAACATTCTCTCAAGATAAATGTTACTGGATTGGAGTCTATTATAACTCGATTTTTGCTTCAATTATATTCTAGGAATAATGTTTCTCCACGACTAAATGTAATAACGCACAAATTATTTTTACATATTTAGCTGCATAATGATATAAATTCTTCACACCAGTGAATAATAAAAAGAATTCACTCTCGTTAGCCAATCACATTCTATTATTATCAGAATTCACGCTAAAATGAATTAAAATGGATACATCAAATTGTCTCTTTAAAAAATCATAATTTTACATATTATAAGAGAAAAAAATGGACAACAGGATAGTGAATATATACGCCTCCCGGAATTAATTTCATTCATGAATGTGAGGGTTCCGATTAAAAATATGAGTTACGTATATATATTTACTCTTTACATTTTTATAGCTTTGCACTATAGCCTAGTGGTGGTTGACTATGTCGCGGACGATCGGGGTTCGATCCTCACTGGAAGTTTTTTCTTTTTAGTGGTGGGGAAAGTATAGGCTTTCACTTGTGTAGAATGGCTATTATTCACTTGGATGATTCCAAAACTCACTCACTGCGCTCCCTCGTTTTGTTTGGAAACTTCATCCGCGTGAATAATAGCCATCATTCCGCACTCGTTGAAGAATATACTATTTACTATTAACTATTTATAGTTCAAAGCATTTCTTTCATACATTTTGTGTATTAAACACCTGTCAAGAATACTGCTTGAAATTTAAAAGAAGTATTTCTAGTATATATCTTCGATTCCTTTTGAATTGGTTTTGTTAACATTCCTTTGTCGATGATGATTTCCAAGTATAGTCAATTGTTCACACTAGGAAATCACTTGTTTTCCTTGAGTGATTCTTCGATAAAATTGCGAGAAACATAATTGGAACATAATGCATAGAGAGGAAAGTTGAAGATTGTAATATTGAGAGCTTAATAATATATTCCGAGAAACTTGTGATTGAATAGCGTACAATCAAAAAGAGTGAAAGGTCACGAATAAAACTTGAAATTACGATTGACAGTGAATTGGAGAAACTGAAATTATAATTATTGTGGACCTCAACACAATTGAGTTATCGATACATCCAAATTGAGAATTGCAATTTTACAAAGGAGAGAATACGTTAGTCAAAATTTTTTTAAAGTATTTAAGGTTGAATTATTTAGTGGTGGTGAAGATTGGTGAGCTAATTGCAGCAAAAATGTTAGAGCTCAAGATGCTGGTGATGAGATATGATGTTGGTGACGTGAAACCACGGGTGTCGATAATAGCCTTTACTCTTACCGGGCTCAGTGTTAGGGATGAGTATGAAGAGGAGAAATTATCAGGATTATTAGATAGTTACCTTGATGGAAATACTGTACACAGAATTGTTGAGCTGTTGAAAATAACAACTTTTCACACCGTGTCATGAATTATCATTTACTTGGCACTATCTCACTTTATTTAAAAGATGATCCACTACTGCAAAACCGTTGTGAATGACATCAACATTCCTTCTTAATGACGTATCAGGAACTTTTTTCACTCAAGAGTTCTTTGGCAGTCACCCCTTACTTTTCATTTTGAAAAACATTTTCGTTGAAAACTGCTTGTAACTCTAATTGGAATACAACGATGTTACACACTTGTTTTTTCATCATTAGCACAAAAAACTAGCATCTTGTTATTCATAAATTTTCCTATTAAAATAAAATAATGAGAAAAAGTTACAGTAGGTGTTTGTTGAAGAACATTTTTCAGTGCGCGCCTCGTATGTTGTGGAAGCTTGGTCACCTAAGGCGCTAGCGCGACTCCGGATCAATAGAAGGGGTCGAAGCTATTGATTCACGAATAATGAGAGAGACGTTATTGTTCTGTTGTATTGTAACGTTATATTTTTTGTCAATGTAATTTCATTGTTTTATGACATGGCAGTAAATATTTTTGAAAGTGGAGAACTATTTCAATATACAGTCCACTATATTTGAAGAGGTGTCCTATGGCACCAGAACAGTGTTCAAAATTATTTCCCGCAAATTCCATACAAGCTTCAAAACGTCTTGAAAGGACTCTTGTGCATGCAGCCTAAATCAAAGTTCTTTAATACTACAAGATGCCTCACGATTGCGTTTTTTCAGATCATCTAAATCTATGGGCTGTATTTGATATAATAATTCAGTAAGGTAACTCCCCAAAAAAGTCCAGTGGCGTTGAATAGGTCGAGCGGGGAGGACAAGCTATGGGTCTATGAGTACCTGTTGTGAGAAGACTGACTCAAAAACTCCGCAACAATGCCTGTATTATCAGCTGGAACATCGTCCTGTTGCCAGATCATTATATCTCGCTTGGCCGAAGTAATTTCTTCTATAACTTTGGGTAATTTGTTTTTTAGAAAATTTAAATACCTGTGTCCAGTCAATGTGCACAATCAAATGACCATTGAATAACCCACACCATACATTTATACTTCAAACTGTTTCAAAAGGAGCTGAACGAGCCCAGTGACGTTTTTCGTTCGACCAAAAATGGGCATTATTGTGTGTACCAATTACACCATTGTTGTGGAAGCGGCTTTCATCACTCAAAAATATTTAACTTGATGGTGAGGGATTGTCGGTGATCATAAAGGCCTCAGTCCTTGAACTAAATAGAGTTCGAATAAATGATATTTGTGCTGCTTCAAAATCCTTTGCCTCGTCATCTTGCTCATTCCCAGTTATTGAGGTATGCTTTCAACAATAGTATAAGGATTGATTCCAACTCACACCAGTACATTAATAACATTATAATCAGCTCTCACTGAATATCGATTTGCTGAGGAATGAACCGCTGCGCATCTTCTGTCTGGACTGATTATAAATGGCATTGTGCTCATAACAAGAGCAATAATTTTGAATTCAAAGGAGCAAAACATCATGAAATGTTAACAAGTATGTTATATCGTTGTAATTCGAAAAAAGTGAGGCAGTTTTTGACGAAAAACATAAAGTTGGAGAAGGCTGCCGAGTGACTGTTAATTGAAATGCAGTGTATGATACGTCATTAGAAAGGTATAGATTATATTTGTAATGAAGCAAGATATTGCCATAAACGATAACTTGGAACACCTGGTATATCGTTAATGTGCGAGATGAGAATGTCAATTGGTAAATTGGACAGCCCCTCTGAACTTCAGGAAATGAAGAAAGAAATATAATAAATAGCAAGTCAAGAAAAAAAAAACAACCTGAAGAGAACACCCTCTCCTGAGAAAAAGGAGAAGATATGAAATAACAGAAGGTTCGCATGTTGAATTCAATAAAAGTATATTGGATGGAAAAAGTTAACTGGCTATCAAAATTAATTTGAAAAAACATTATTACTTGGAGATACATTGAACAGAATTGTTGCTTAATTGGAAGGCAATTAATAATCAACTACCTAGTCGAATATATTTTGTTTCAACCTGTGTTCTGTTTTATCTATAAATCATCCTTGGAGGTAGGCATGGATTGTCATGTTTTATTAATTCATTCATCCATTCTTCATGAGAATGCTTTTGAAATGTGTTTCGGCTTTTGCTAATTGAAAACTCCTATCAATAGTCACTTCTGGTCAATATTTGAACCTGGTGAATATATTATATACAGGTGATATTGAACCAAATGACATCGTTGAGGTCCACTTTATTAATATCCTGATTTTAATTGTGAATGTAAATTGTACTATGTCATCAAATACAAAACTCCTCATTTAAGGTTGCTAATACTTTTATATTATGGTTGATAACCATATTCATCCAATATTATGAGACTTTTGATTAGCTGTTGATGCTTTTCCGTGAATGACGCACATTCAATCAAATTATACTACGAGCACTACAGATCAATACACAACTCTGTCGAATAAATTTCGCTTATTGCTAATATCTGGGATACGGACGGTTCTCACCCATCAATGTTATGTTCGGTATAATAAGCTACCAGTTAACCGCGACTGCGTCTTACATTCTCACCCACTTATTCGTGAGCCTATTGCATCTGCTGTCTACGCCCACTCCAGTCACTCCCTCTCTCCACATTTCGTACATCTTTATTCCGATATATAAGCTGGAGATTTCCATAATTGGAAAATATAAACCACCAGGACTCGAACCTGGGACCCCTCAGTCTAAGCTAAGCTAAAGCTCTGTGCGGACGGTTCCTACCTAGCAATGTTATGTCTCTCGATGAAACTCTGACAATCCGAATGCATTTTTTGTTCAGCTACTTTGAGTCGTCACTGGTCTGTTACCATGTCTCTTAGTTACATTCGTTTGAGAAATTTATTCACAAAAGTTTGTTATTAACAAATTTATATATTATTGGCAGGTGGTATCAAACATTAACCCCACCAAGACCATCTTTCCATCCCAAACTGGGGAAAGAACAGTCAAACGCGAAATCGTTAAACTTGATGGAAACGAGGTTGGATCGAGACAAGATGTGAAGTATCTTTGTCATTAATAGTGAATTCTTGTCATACAAAAAAGGAGAGGATATACCACATGAAGCAGAAATGGCTCTTATAATGTATGTTAAGGAAACTTTAAGTTTTTAAATTTTTGCCGCGTAACACACA
>CAJUYG010002352.1:0-13568 GCA_910591675.1 Galerucella calmariensis | reverse complement strand
GCGAATAATATAGCTTCACCAGGTAGGAGCCTTCAGGTATTTTTTTTCTCTTTTTTTGCGTTGATGATGTGTTACATTTTATTTATAAAACCAATATTATAGATACAGTCCACGAACATTTTTTTTCATATTTCCCGCTTTAACAATGTACATCCTGACAGGAAAGAGTTGCAATTGTGATCCAAGAATTTTGAGATTGATGTCACTGCGATAGTGTGACCAATCATTACTTATGGAACTTATGCATGTAACACCATGTAGTTGAGGTAATTCGTTAGCCTGATAAGCATTTCAGGATATGTAGGCCAAGAACCATTTGAGTTAGCAATTGGCCATAAAACTTTTTCAATAATATTTAATATAAATATTGAATATACAGTTAAGAGAGCTGAGTAAACAAATACATAGAAGGCTTGGTTGGGGCAAGAATCTAGGCTACGATTATTATTCAACTATACTGCAAACAAGTAACCTGAGAGTTTCGGAGAACCAAATAAAGTAATTGGTGAAAAAGCTATTGCGTAAAGTAAGGTTGGGTAAGGTTTGTGGTGAGTGGGTCTATAAGGTTCTCCACTGTGACTCGTAATAATCTATTGGGTATCAAATTGATACTTTTTCATATAGAGGTAGCATTGATCTCTTAGCACTAACAGAAGCAAGAATGCAAATTAAAGAAAATAAAGTATGTATATCGGGGTTTAATACATTTATACACATTTCCAAAAATAGGTACACAGGTGGCATACTGAGTGATATATAAAATGTTATACCTTATAGAGTAATTTATAAAATAACAGTTCCAAAAATGTTGGAGGTAATAAGGTTGTTTTGTTATTTTGTACAGATCGCCAATTTCTAGTATTTCTGCATTTCTAACTCAAGTGGATAACATAGTAGAGGGAATTTATCAAAACTGTGATGTAAATGTTTTTTTGATTGGTGATTTCGATATAGATGCTGGTCCAGGAAATGAAATAAAAAAATTTTGTACGGTTTAACAAATCATTCAAATGGAAGTGAAATGTATATAATAATCAACCTATTCGAAAAATTTAAAAGAAATTCTACTTCTGTTATAAGTCATTTTCCTTCGAAAATAACTCAATGTAGAGGGGTTGGTTGTGAATGGTACGATAATGGTATGATAATGGAATGAATCCTTCTCTGAAATCAAGGGATGTGGCGTATGAAAGGGCTACAATTACAGGTATGGCTACTGATTGGGTAGAGTATGAGTCTAATACGATCTATGGAGAGGTAATAGTTTTTGAGGTTTATTGTTAGTAGGAAAGGAAATAGTAGAAAAATGTGCAAGACATTGGAAAAGTAATCGGTAAAGGAGAATGTAAGATGATACAAGCTGTATACTCCAATGATACATTGGTGGGAGATGATAAATCATCAGCCAGTTCATGTAACAATCATTTCGTAGGAAGTATTGAACTAATAATAACTAATGTGAACAAATATCACGATGATGTAAATCGCATGAATCTCAACAGACGAGATCACTAGAACCAGTATGCTGAAGGGTTTATACTATTATTGATAAATTAACAGATATGATAAATTCGAGTATAGAACAAAGTAAATTTAATGACAAGTGGGAAACATCACCTACTGTATCTATTCCAAAAGTGACAAATACAAAATAAATGTGATGAATTTGGACCAAGTACATGTTGGCTCTTTCAGGAAAAGAATTAAACATAAAGGAACCACTTCCAAAACATATTAACAATAACAATATTCAATTGGTTGTCTCAAAGTGGAAGGAGTCCATATATCAAAATAAGTTATTCGTACTTTTTTTCTTGATTTTAAAAAAGCGTTTGAAATAATGAACAGGAACTTTTTAATCGCAAAACTGAAAAATATGGTATGTTTGGAATTGCACAAAAATGGTTTAGCAGTTACTTGGAACATCGTTACCAACACGTTAAAAAAATATGGAGTAACTCAGGTAATAATGTTGGGGACTCTTCTTTTTATCTCATATATCAATGATATTGCTAAGCTATGTGATATGCCATCAGTTTTAATATTATTTGCTGATGACACTTCATTTCCAGTAGAGGGTGAAAATGTGGAAAAGGCAATAAATAGAATGCAGATAAGTTTAGACGTATCTTCAACAACAAGAGGTAGTTACACTATATTATGTATAAAACTAACTATAATTGCGCTGCATTTTAAGTATTGTCCAACAATTTTATATCAATAGATACCGCAGAATGATAATTATTCTAACGATTCATAGGTTTTGAAAAAGACTCCGACCGTTCAAATAAGAAGCAACAACTACTTTCCATTATAGGTCAAACGGGGTGGGCATATTTAACACCAACCATTCTGGCTTGCGATTAGAAGGGACAGTGTTACCTATTATTCATTTAAAATAATAAGGCAAGATAAATTGCAACGGCGACTCAATGTGGAGAGCACCTCAGGTGTGAATTCGGAGACCAAACTAATATCGGTTCAGGGAGTAGTCTTATCGGTTCGCGGGTAATCCTACTTTACTTAAGTTATTGAAGTTGATGAGATAATAGATGAAGTTAAGAAACCAAATGAATTTAATAAGTTAATAAATCAACTTAAGGAATGTAATTGAAGTAATCAAGACAGCTAAGTGGGTGCCACCCTGAATAATATTAGTCGACTTGTTTTTCACCTCACAACTCTCCATCAACAAACCTGGAAATGCTGGAAGGGAAGGAATATGAACAACGTTGTTGAGTTGTATAATGACTTTAAATCTAATATCACAGTAAATGAATGTTGTTTTACGTTGTTTACGTTGTTTGTTGTTTTACGTTGTTTTTACGTTGTTTTACTTTCCTGGGTTTCTTCGGACAGGTCCTAGGTATTTGAGGTTAATCCATGGAAATTTTGTTCATAGTACTTCATAGAAAGCGACTTCGCATGGAAAGCTACTTCGTCAGAAATGTCCGGTACAAAGTGGCAGGTATGAAGTGGCAGGTACAAAGTGCATTCACATTGAATGCACTTTGGAAAAAAGTTTGAAGTAAACCTCTCACAAGAAATAAAAATTTTCAACCTTATCGGTTCATGGTTCATAGAAAAAAGGAAGCTTATTTTCACTACTGGCTATTAAATTGAACCATGCGATGAGCAATGGACATACGTTTTGCGTATCCCTTTCCTGTTCACATGCTCCGCTTCGAGAAAGCATTTACATATTAGTAGTGTGCTCTTAGTTTCCCTCTCTATATGAGAGAAGAATTGAAATATTTGGCCAATATCAGTGTATACTGATCCTCACCAACGGAGATTATCCGTCGCACATTAAATGTAAAAATTTACCTTCCAGCGTTGATCGATGATACAGGTTCTCGACGAGAATCACATGTTGGTAAGAAAAAAGGACTGGCTACTCGCCGTCCGGTAGATATTTAAATATTCCAATGAAGTTTGGATAGTGGCCAAATATAACGTTACAAAACATAACTTATAGACCGGTTTTGGCGTATTTGCGCCTCACAGTACAGGGTATATGCTCTTTGTCCGCAAGCTCAAAGCCTAATCATGGACTGACGAATATTTTTCAAAAATTATAAAGGGTTACAAGAATTATTATTCTGCGGTATCTATTGGTAACACGCTTTCTTAAATACAACAATATTACAGGAAAATGTAAAAATACTTATTGCTTCGAGTCCACGTGTCTTGTTCTCAGTTTTCGAATTTTGGTTTGTGGTAGATATGCCAACCCCGTTTGTATTTCGAATGTTATTCAATGTAGGTCAGGGCCTATAGCTCGGGAAGTAGTTGTTGCTTCTTAGTTGAACGGTCAGTGTGTTTGAAAAATATTTAATAAAACTTATGAAGCGTTAGAATAATTATTATTTTGCGATATATAGGTAATGCGCTTTATTGAATACAACAATATTACAGGAAACTGTGATAATACCTCAATTTTATATTATTTGGGCCATTGTGAGGAGACCAAATTACAAATTCCACGGAATAAAGCAATAAGGGTTACTCCAAAAGTAAAAAGACACACTGGTATTCAAAATAAGCTTGGCCGTTTAGGATTTATGAGTGTTAATCAGCGAATGGTTTCACAAAACGTAATTTTTATTTTCGAAATAATCCATGTGTTATGAAAATATATGTTGAAAAAATCAGTTTTGTCAGGTATATACATACTCTCAACACCAGGTCATCTAGTTACATATATTATAGTCAAGAAAAAATATTTGTATTCTGTGTAAATTTTAATTTTTAAAAATCGCAGAGCGCTTTCGACTGTTAAGTCATCTTCAGTGCTTACCTGCAAGTAAGTAATAAAAGTTGGAAAATGTAATAAGAAATAGATTAAGAATTACTTACTCGTCATGTATTTGTTACAAGAAACTTTTTACAACACATTTACGTCACAAAGTAAAATATCTTAAGATAACATTAAAATTAAAATGATCCCTTGATTGGTGTCTATTATATCTAGACTTTGAACATTTTTAAATTTGTCAAAATTGTCTTAGACTGATCCACGAACACGTGTTCGTCTAACGGATGTTGAAGTGACACTCCTTCAATTTTAAATTAGCAAATGACAAATGACAATCAAAGTGAACACAGAACTCAATCAATCCAACATGAGTGTAAAAATGACATTGTAATTTTTTTTGTGTAATGTACCTAAATATTAAAGAAACCATTTAAATCTGCGAAAATTGTTGTAAATGAAGAAATTCAGTAATGTCCCAAAACAGATATGTAAATTTCCTAAATGAAAGTATAAATAAATAATTTGATATTAAGGTCTAATGAGAACCTATCAAGTTATAAGATGCTGAAAAAGATTAAGGGTTTAATGAGAACCCATTACTAAATCTAATTCAAAAAACAACTACTGGACTTCTGGACTCTTGTTGTAGCTGTTTTTAGAATTAGATTTAGTAATGGGTTCTCATTAAACCCTTAATCTTTTTCTAGCTAGTAGTTGATTTGAGTAATGGGTCCTCATTAGACTCTAAATCAGATCTTTCCCATTGAAAATGACTCACATTGGTTGTTGGGATATTATTTGTTTATAATTTGACCATTAGTTTCTGTAGATTTAAATATTTTTCAATAATTTCCTGGTTTTTTGAATTAGATTTAGTAATGGGTTCTCATTAAGCACTCAATATTTTTCTAGCTAGTAGTCGATTTGAGTAATGGGTCCCCATTAGACTCTAAATCAGATCTTTCTCATTGAAAATGACTCACATTGGTTGTTGGGATATTTTTTGTTTATAATTTGACCATCAGTTTCTGTAGATTTAAATATTTTTCATTAATTTCTGTAATTTGTTTTTACATACTAATCCTCTATCTATGATGATATTCATATTTATCCACATCATCAAACTGATACCATATAGTTCATTTGTTCATTTTAAATATTTCTGGACTTTTGTTGTAGTTGTTTTTGAATTGGATTTAGTAATGGGTTCTCATTGAACCCTTAATCTTTTTCTGGCTAGTAGTTGATTTAAGTAATGGGTCCTCATTAGACTCTAAATCAGATCTTTCTCATTGAAAATGACTCACATTGGTTTGTGGGATATTATTTGTTTATAATTTGACCATTACTTTCTGTAGATTTAAATATTTTTCAATAATTTCTGTAATTTGTTTTTACATACTAGTCCTCTCTCTATGATGATATTCATATTTATCCATAACATCATCAGACTGATACAATATAGTTCATTTGTTTATTTTAAATATTTCTGGACTTTTGTTGTAGTTGTTTTTTGAATTGGATTTAGTAATGGGTTCTCATTAAACCCTTAATCTTTTTCTGGCTAGTAGTTGATTTGAGTAATGGGTTCTCAATAGACTCTAAATCAGATCTTTCTCATTGAAAATTACTCACATTGGTTTTTGGGATATTACTTGATATATAATTTGACCATTAGCTTCTTGAGATTTAAAATTTTTTAATAATTTCTGTAATTTGTTTTTACATACTTCATTATTCGATTGGTTATTGTGTTTGGAGTTTCCTTTGACTATTAATTGGTTATCTAATTTGAATTAGATTTGGTAACGGGTTCTCATTAGACCCATAATCTTATTCGTTTGGAATTAGATTTGAATATCGAGTTCTCATTAGACTTCAATCAAATCTGTTTTCCCCTTTTTAGATGTTTTTAGGTTATTGAAGACTACCAGACTACAATGTTTATTTAAGTTTGTTGTTTAGAATCATTCTCAGATAATTTATCTCATTATTATTTGCATTAGCATTTTATAGTTTTGTAAATTATTTTATTTACTTTTTGAATCTCTCTTGACATATATGTGAATTTTCTATTTCGAATTAGATTCAGTAATGGGTTCTCATTAGACCCTTAATCTTTTTCAGCATCTTATAACTTGATAGGTTCTCATTAAACCTTATCAAATTATTTATTCATAATTTTATTTAGGAAATTCACATATCTGTTTTGGGACATTACTGAATTTCTTCATTTACAACAATTTTTGCAGATTTGAATGGTTTCTTTAATATTTACATTACACAAAAAAAAATTTTTACAATGTCATTTTTACACTCATGTTGGATTGATTGAGTTCTGTGTTCACTTTGATTGTCATTTGTCATTTGCTATTTTAAAATTGGAGGAGTGTCACTTCAACCTCCGTTTGACGAACACGTGTTCGTGGATCAGTCAACAGACAATTTTAACAAATTTAAAAATGTTCAAAGTCTAGATATAATACACCCTAATCAAGGGATCATTTTAATTTTAATGTTATCTTAAGATATTTCACTTTGTGACGTCAATGTGTTGTAAAAAAGTTCCTTGTAACAAATACCTGACGAGTAAGTAATTCTTTATCTACTTCTTATTACATTTTCCAACTTTTATGACTTACTTGCAGGTAAGCACTGAAGATGGCTGAACAGCCGAAAGCGCTCAGCGATTTTTAAAAATTAAAATTTACACAGAATACAAATATGTTTTCTTGACTTTCTAGTCATGTGTACTCAGCTATAAAGATATTCACATAATTATATACCAACTACAAGTACTGTTTCAACACAAAATGCTCTATTTCACAAAGGGTTATTGTTATATAATAATTCACCAATTCCTATGAAAACGTGTACGACCCTTGACGGTTCTATGAAAGAAAATTTTGAATATGTAATAATGAATCATTCCGACAAAAGTACAGAATTGGGAAAATGGAATAAACCACAATAAACAGTAAGAGTCAGAGCACATCTAATTGTAATATGTATAGAGACAACATTTGAAAAGTCATATACCCATAAACTTCAATTCAAATAAGTAGTTACTACTAAACTATACATTAACAGATAGTCGACACTTCAGCCAATCCGATTGTAAGTATAAAACACACATGTTCGATTTAATTTATTCATATATTTCCGTAAATAACTCAAAATCAGTATATGTTAGTAAAACGTTGGGTTCTTCCTATCCGTTCAATTGAAACCGCTTCTTTATATCTTAATCCATTCACAAATGTATCGGAATCTGAATGATCACCCAGTATTTCAGCTTGACTATGTCAAGTATAACGGAACCGTTTAACAAAAATTTGGTTTCTGAGTACCCATTTAGCGTAAAACGGGTCCGTTTCATCATATTACAGCTGGTTATATTGACGTTTCCGTTATAAGCATTTAACAGGGGAAACTATATTGAGAATAACCGTTTGGCTAATGTCGTTATATTTTAATGGAGTATTTTGGAAACGGGTGCTAGCTCAATAATGGAGTATTAACAAGTGGTTTGTTAAAATTATCAGGTGTAGAATCTACAAATTTGAGGGTTGAATAATCACTGTGTCGGAAAAATAAATGATTTGTTTGATATTCCATAAATGTCAATTTTTATTTTAATTGGTATGTAAAAACATTAAGAGTTTTGTTGCTGTCTTCATGTTCGTCCTCTGCAAATATTTGTCACATATTTCAGCTGTACCCAATTTAAATTCAATTTCACGGAAGACTGTGCCAGCGGTTTTATTAATAACTTAACCCCCCCCCCCGGTTTTGTTGTATCTGATGTAATCATGTAGACGAAGCTCACATATGCCGGTTAATTCACTCTTATTAACTTGTGAAAACTCTGAAATATGCTGATAATATCCAATTTGGAACATACTAAAAAGCTCTTCCGGAAATTTCTTAAAGATAACATGAACGACAAGACTATGAGTATATATCCACGGCTGCACCTCAGGCAAAAAATAAAATTTCCATTTAGAAATTTGTCGAATGGGCACATAATGAAACTGAATGAATACAAAATGTGCGAGTGGAACTTTCGCATTCGTACAACTTTATTCTTTGTAATTTGTAAAGTCTTCGGGAAGTAGCTTTCCCTTCGTAACTCCCAATGAGATGAGGTTAATTAAAATGATCATAATAACCCTCTGGCTTTTGTTTGCGAGTAATACTTCAATTATTTATTTTGTTCAATTTCATTCATATAATTTATATAAATGTAACGCTCACTCCCTCACGGTCATTTCTAAAGTGGTGTTCGGAATTGCATGTATTTGAACGGACATTGAAATTATACGTGTAAGCTTGCGATGGTTGTAATAATTCTTGCCATATGAAAAAGTGTATCATATTTATTTATATTTAGTACAATCATCACAGTTATTAACCTTATTTACAAAATTTGAATGAATGTTCTCTCGTCTTTTTATCAATTTGTATGGAATTTTCTGACTCCATAATTTCTTCATCTCTAGTCAAGCTTTCTGCTACTTCAGAACTACTGCAGGAGACTTCTGGCTTCGTTATATTGTATAAAATATCATTAGCAGCTTCCATTCTATTGTTGACGCTTTCCGCTACATAGGTACTACATGACTTTCCGCATTAACTGCAGATTTCCATCCGCCATGTCGCTTCAGAGCAGATACATCTACTTCAATATTCGCTAATACAGTTCTTCTAGGGGAGTGTTTTAAAAATTCTCACACACTTCAAAAATTCAGCAATTTTACTTGGAATTCAGGATATCGAGTATTTCCTGGCAGGCTGGTTCGCTTATCGCTTCCTGACCAACTGACACAGCAAAGTGTAACTAGAATATCCTTAAATATGAAGCGAGTACTAGAAAAATAACTTCCCCAATATATATCAAACAAAAAAACACAACAATGTAGTGAATATTGTCGTTGAAGGGTAAGAAATGATTATTTCAATATTGAAATATCTCGTGGCATGTTGAGGTTATCTACGAGTCTCGGTTACAATAAAAAGCGTTTATCTTTGCACCACATAACCGACAGCTAACTAACTGGAGGCTAAGTGTATAATTGAGCATTTGACAACCTTCTTCGGGTTATGATCGTGACTGTAATGTTGTCAGAGCACAGATTATAAATAAAACAGATACGAAAGCTTGACAGAGAGTTTACTCCTGAGAAAGAGAAAGAGAAAGAGATGGGTGGACATACCCATTTAAATGCCCATCGTCTTATGTCGACTACGTTCGGGCTGCTTCGCGAAATTTGTCAACAGGGTTGTCAATTTGCATAATATTGCCTTCAATTTACGATCGTAGGTCAAATATTTTATAAGCATTCTCTTAAGTGTGATAGTTATACAGATACAAATATTCGATGATTACTTGTTTTGAATCAATTTTATTAATTTAAAAAAAATATACAATTAAAAAGATTATAATGTATAAAAATTATACCATAAATATATACTTTTTCCACAAACCACATCCATGGCAACCATGCACAATAACGGTGACGGCTTACCTAACCTAACATATTCAAAACGTCAAAACATTCTCAAAATCACTTGTAATCTGTTTTTAAAATTCATAACGCCATTTTTGTTTGCTCCATTGTTTGAAGGTGTTCAATCGGTGATATTAATTGTGTTATTTGACTAATCGATTGTGCGTTGTGGTAATATTAACTATAAAAATATAGTGGTATAGATTATTATTCATATAAAATGGATAAACATCACGGCGGAGTGTATTGTTCTTACAGAGACTGTCCAAATAAATTTTATTCGGAGAGAAAAATAAAGTTCTTTCTATTTCCAAGAGATGAGAGTATTTAATTCAAAATCCCGGCCTATGATAAAGAAAATTTTAAAGTTTTTGATAATAACTTTGGTGCTACAAACTATTATCAAAATGCATAGGTGTATATTATATTCCCTTTGATAATAAATAAACGCGCCGTCACTCCCCTTTTTTTACACGATCGCTCGCGTGTTAGATTTTATCTAACATTTGGTTATTTTACAATTTAAACTTATTTATTGACCAGTTGGGTTGAAAATAATTTAATTAACATATTTTGTACTTGGTTATTAAAATATTTATTAAAATAAACTACACATTAATATAAAATAAACAGTTTTAAGTCAAAAAAATTTTGATTAAAAAAAACGCATGTGTGTTATGAGTAAGGCCGTGATAACATTCCTAAAGGTTCAGCCAAAAAACCGCAAGTTGAAAAAAAATATGACCGATTTTTCAAAAATGTTAGATTTTTTCTAACGGTGTGAGTGACGGCGGGTAAATTAAGAATTATTCGTACTTTGAAATTTGGTTGATTTTTGTAATTATTTGTGTTATCTAAAAATGTATTTATTAATTAATCTCCCAAGAGTAATGACTATTTATAACAAATCATAGGAATGTACATATGGGTATTTGATAAATACACAAATATATATTCGATTATCATTATTGTTTCAATTCATGGCGCAGTTTTGAAGATTTAGTGGAAACTTACAAAAAAACTAGATATGGCACTAGAAATTGTTATTGTCCCCGAGTCAACAGTGCAATTTGGTGAGAAATTCGGAAAATATTTCAAACTGGCAACATCGCGGCCATACCAAGTCAAAGGTCCAAGGTCATTGACGACGGAGCTGAAAATAGTTTGATGTTTTACCGGGATTCGTATCTGTTCTCTCCATAATCTGTGGTCAGAGTGTAAATTTCCCATCTTAATTTGGTGTAAGGAGGATCACTCGTTACATGAAATATACATATTATTAATGTTATAAGCATATTTTGTTATAAGACACTGAATCGAGAATATAGAGGTGAAAGTTATTATTTTTCCTTTTTACCATAAGCTTACTCTGACGACATCGTGGAAAATTTCACTTGTCAGTGTCAAAATTGTGGTACTGTTATTTTTATTTCGTCTATGTTGTGCTTTGTTGCGTTGCTTGCATTTGAGCATGTCCACAAAACAAAAAAATATTTCCCAATTTCACGGAGTCAAATCGACATCATCGAGCTCTTCAAAGGGATTCATCCGTTCTTTAACAGTATATGGTCGTCGTTCGTACGCTACAAATTCCAATATTTCGCCAAGCTCTAAGCCCTTCATCGTCTTCATCGTCAAGTTCCTCAAGATCCATTGACAATAACAATGGAATAAAATACACACAGAACCTGGATGCTACTAAATTACTATAAATGAATCAAATAAGCTCCTCGATTTCACCCTAAACGATAATAACACAATCAAATTTAAAGTTGAAATAATCTTTGTTGAAAATTTTAGCAAACATGGAAAAATCATGACACAGTTGCAGTTAGAATCTATGGTTGGGATGACGGAACACCACTTTCTCGTATTTAATAACTGTATCTTCTATGGTTAACATCAACTTGATAGTGGCAGCTAGAGTAGCCGAAAGTTTGACTGCCAGCTAATGCAAACTGGCAGTTGATAAACACTTTGATCAACAGCTAAGATTTAGCCGAAGGCTACAATATTTAACCGAGCATTGATAAACCCGCCCTAAGCCACACTGAATCTTCGTTTCACGGTCTCTGTAATGGTTTGTCGAACTATAAAATTATTATTCACTAGATGGAGGTTCCAAAATTGCCATTACTGTTATGTGAGGAAAATCTGGTGACAAAGTTAGTTACTTAAATGGACCTCTCCTCCCAATCCATTTATTCGGAGAATCACTGCGAACTAGTCCTTAATTGCTACTTCATGATAAATAGGTGATCCATTTTGGAGCTCGAAAGACGAGATATTGAAAGTCAAATTTGAATATTTGAAAAAAATTCCGACTCCAAGGGGGTACTCCGGCTATCAAAATTGGAAAAAGAAATTCGGTAATGCCTTATAATAGTAATAAACTTACCTTTGACATCTAGAAAAATAGATGTCTGTTAGGTCATAAATAAACGAAACATAATTTATGTGGTTTTCTTTTCATGTTATGTAAACCAAATATATATTAAATATGTTGGAAAATTATTTTTATCGCCAGCCGTTAGTAAAGCCGTCAATCATCAGATTGATTTCCGGAAGTGAACAAACAGTTTATTTTATCGTACAATGAAGTATTTTGACTTTGACATCAATCGAAAATCATCTGTCACGATTCATCGGAGAAGTATTGTCCCCCTTCAATGTGGTCCTATTATTACATGCATGAAGCAAACATTTCAGTGAAGCAGGACGTCAACAACTAACAAAAACTAACGGCTTTTCCAGAACAAAAAGTTAGGAATCATTTCACAGAGAAATCCAAAACTCTTTCACAAGAAGGAATACTTAAATTTTCACTAAATGCACCGGACGAAATCTACTTGATAATGGAAGTAACTTGTACAAAGTTTTCAAAACCAAAATGATACAATGTAACATTTTTTTTAGATTTGTGTTTTATTTGGAATTACTGGAGCTCTATGTGATAAATAACCTCTGAATTCAAAAGTATGTGACCTAGAGCACAAAGAAACAATTCTTCATATACCCAAAACAAAGACCAACAAGCCTCGTTTATTTGTAGTTACTGAAGAAATTAAAGAAAAAGTGGAATCCTTACTTAGAACTATTTAATAAATATTCCTCTCTGCAGCCTTAACACACTTCTGACGGTCGATTGTTCCTATCCTACAGAAACGGTTTAATGCACTGTTCGGTCAATTGGAATTCATACTTTCGGAAGTATTCCAAGCAAATTTACCAAATATCTGCATCTGCCAGAACCATCACTTTATACGGTACATTGTTTCCGTCGAACAACGCCAACTCTCTTGGCCAATGAAGGCGGCAATGAAGGAAAATTTGAAACGACACGAAGGATGTTCAAGTGACACGAGTCCTATGTTGAAGAATCTGAGCTCAATAAAACAAAAATTACGAAGAGAATTTTAGACGATGATCCAATTGACAGCACCAATTTTAAAAGAGAAGATTTGTACATTTTCAATGTAGATAATAACCCTTCAGGAGTTAACTTTCATAATGCTTCAGGGCATACGTTACATTCTATATTCGCTGTTCACTTTGTCATAATAAAATGATGTGAAATATACCTCAGTTTTTCATGGTCTAGATTCTTAACAATTGACAATAAAATTTTATATGCACAACGTCAGTAGGGTGTCTTCATCAAACTCGCCTGTTATTCGCCTCGCTCATCTCATAATTTCAGACTCGTCCGATGAAGAATCACTCCACTGCCTTGGTATTCAATTTTAATTAAGCCTCACACCAAACAAGTTTATTCCATAGAATACTTCCAGCTCCTACTT
>CAJUYG010002351.1:0-27801 GCA_910591675.1 Galerucella calmariensis | reverse complement strand
GGATGCGTGAGACACATACTCAGTACCCTCAAAAGGTGAACGTTTGGGCCGGTATCATAGGCGACCATATCATTGGTCCTATATTTATAGATGGAAATTTGACAGCTGAAAAATATTTAAATATGCTTAGATATGAAGTTATTCCTGCGTTGGCAAACTTATATCCCAACGCAATAGATCCTAGCTTACCGAATGAAAATGTTTGGTTCCAGCAAGACGGGGCAACACCCCATTATGCTTTAATGCTTTGATGCTAAGAGCTTATTTAGATGAAATCTTCCCCAATAAATGGATTGGACGAAGAGGTACTATTGAGTGGCCAGCTAGATCGCCAGACCTTACGCCGTTAGATTTTTTTCTGTGGGGTTATCTCAAGAACAAAGTATATGCAGCACAACCAACTAGCATTGTAGACCTCAAAGACAGGATAACTACAGAAATACGGAATATTTCACCTCAAACTTTAAACAAAGTTAAGGAGGAGTTCTATAGGAGACTGTGCTATTGCCAACAACTAGGTGGAGAACATTTTGAGCATTTATCTTAATGTATTAAAATCAAATACATCAGGTATTTTATGTATGTGTTTAATAACTGTAAAAATAAAAATTTCACCCTGTATAATTTATAATTGACCATACATTATTTAGTTTGTTGGAATCGGTTCATTAAGAGGATTTCAAAAATATGCAAATTTACTGGGTGTTCCATTTAAAAAAAAGGGTAGAACGTATCGCAGGACACACGGTAGGAACTTTGGTTCCTTTTAAGCAAAAAGTATGTAATACATTTGACGTTATAGATAAAATTTTTGCAAAGCCTCGCTGGCCGAGTAATAAGCATACCAGACTCTCACGCAGTAGACCCGGGTTCGATTCCCCGTGAGGAAGTTTTTTTTTTGTTAATTTTATTTTTAAATAATTATTCTGCTTGTTATTAATAACGACAACAGGTAGACGTTTGAAATATTTAGCAGAATATTCATTATTATAGATAATGGTACGGTACCCTCCATGAGGGAGTCCGACTGGCAACATCTACTTATAACAGCATCGTATATTTAAAAAAGGAAACCGTAGCATTATACAAATTGGACATTCAAGAACTGTACGTTTACCACAAAATTAGTGGAAACATAAAATTGAATTGTTAAATTTTTAATTTGAAATTATATTACAAATTTTATTTTCTAGATTTTTTCTTAAGTGGGTCGTAGAAGAAATATGCTGCTCGACCCGTGTGGATTGTCCATATCGCACTTGAATGATTGAGCACTTCGCCTACGTCGTCGTGCTCAAACTTCGTCCTCGTGCGATATGGCCATCATATCCACACTAGTTGCACAAACTACTAATTCTTTCAAAATATGCCCTTTTACATTTAAAAACAACCTGCCAAATGTCAAATCAATTTATCCATCCATTTTAAAGTTATCGAATTAAAGCATTCAAGTTTTCAAAATTTCAGCACACTGTATTTCGAAAAGTAAATGTGCTAGACCCCTTAATCGCGCAAAAAAATTATGGAAATAATAGTAAAAATTTATCCGAACAAATTCAACTAGATCACCAGCACTGCGAATACCAGCTTGGCATAGAATTTTAATATAGCATCGGTGGTTCAGTGGTAGAATGCTCGCCTTTCACGCGGGCGGCCCGGGTTCGAATCCCGGCCGGAGCATATGAATCGCTGCTTCGTAAACGAGAGAGAGACTAAGGAGAGAGCACAAGCACGCAGCAAGGCACATAACGAAGCAACGTAACATAACGTAGCGTAACGTAACGCGTAACGGTCAGATCTTTTGCGTCGCGACCCCTGGTCACTCAAACATAACCTGACGTAAAGAACTAAAGTTCCAAAAACAACACCGACTATGGCATACTTGCGTGAATCACCCTGTACATTTAAATTTATGTTTACATAACGCACAACTCAATTCAAAAGTTGACATGTCTCGGCATTTTTTATAATTTTCTAAATATCTTGGAATTGAGTACACTCATTGAAATAAACTATAGCCTGCTTCGATCTGCTATAAAAACGCTCTTTTCATATTTAAGGAATATTATTTTTATTTTTAGCTAAATTTACTATGTTTATAATTATATTATTTTTCGTTACATCAAACAATTATCAAGCCGGTCAAATACGATATCTAAAAAACTATAACCTAGTGATTAAAATTTGACTGATGCCCCGACAATATTTTTAACTGTGATATAAATTTTCAAACAAGTAAACAATGTCGCAACCGGTTAGTATAAAATGTGTTACAGAAAATTGCTTGAGTATTCTAAGTAACAGTGTGCAAACATGAAGGTACTAGTATTTGTTTGCTTCATCGCTGTTTGCGCCAGCTTGCCAATCACTGGCAAACAAATCGTTGTACAAGATGGTCGTATTACCGTCACTTCATCCAAATACCAGTTTTCCATTATGAGATCCGCCGATCCTAGGACAATTGAGCTTGTCTACAAGATTACTGGAACGGAAGGCCACCTTGTAATAAACAAACCAACAGAAACCACTGGCAACACTCATTTTGATGTTGTTAAACGTATCTTCAGCCAGTACGGAAGTTTAGTGGATGATGCTACTTACAATAAAATTCTCAACAGAATTGAAATGTTGGTAAACGATGGAGTTTTAGACAAACAGTTGTTAGTATGTTTGAAACATTTAGAATCATCTGAAGAAATCCAGATGGTGTATGGTATGAGCGATGTTGATATGTCGAAAACCATGATTGGTGATGTGGTGATGCCAATAAAGGATAGTGTTCCTACTCGTATGATGGAAACTAGGTAAGACAAATGAATTTTATATTATGATAAACTGCACTTCTCTCCACGATTACCTCATTAGTTCTTATTATCTTTGATATCGGTAGCAGACAGCTCTCTAAGGAGAGACAACAACTTGTCTGGCAATATGCACGACGGTCACTTTTAAGTGAAACGGGTCTGGTATATCTGTAAGATATACCAACCATTTTGAATTGCAATTAGACCAGTTTCGGTGTATTTTCGCCTCATCTCTTCAAGATACATATCATCCGTCCAGAAGCTCTGGAAATTATTCTGGATTGGAAACAGTACATCTATACATTATCCATAGTAAGGAAAATGCTGAAAATGCGATAATAGCGCCATCCCCACATCTAACCATAAACCAAGATTCTGTATTGTCAAAAAACCATCTCGGTTTTGTAATTATTCACTTAAGTAGCATCTTATTGCATCTAATCCTTTTTGTATTGCAGCTCGAAGATTTTAGAGGCTGGTGTCAAAACTTATTGATAGGATTGAGATCATTGTTACACTAGCCAAACTATTTGTTGAGATTTTTCGCATGCGTTTGAATGATTTCCTTTTATCCATAATGAACTACCCTTTTCTCATCGCAGAAACTTCTGTTTTTCATGATTTACTATCTTTATCATAATCACTAGTATAACTTATTGATGTGATCAATGATCTTTCGAGTCCTTTTCCATGTTTTGTTATGTTTCTATTAAAAATATCATAGAGCGAATAGGTGTGTCGTACATAATAAAATTGAAATAGAAAATATTAGTTTATGCAAAAATAATTAATTTATGAACATATACAAAGTTCCTTTCTCACAAGAAAAGATGTTATATACGGTATCGTCAAATTAAAATATGTTAGGATTCTGGTTAAATTTAACTTTCAGTTATACTATTCGTCAAAATATTCCCTCCCACACCGTTTTTTCAAAGAAAAAACCAAAAGGGATACTTTTTCATCAACTTTTCTCGACAAATGTATTGTTAATTTGCTTTTGCTTCCCAATTTAGTGATGAAGAAGATAAAAAAATGCGAGAAAACATATCTGAACAAAAAGAAAGATTAACTGTGGTACCTCTTCAAAAAAACAACTCACCTAAATTCATTGGAGCCGAGAAATACTTGTGAGTAGGCAAAATAATCACTAGTTACTCTAGGAGCAAACATTATTTGCTATTTTGAAGATTATAAGTTGTCTTAAAAATACCAACAGTATTTGTCAGCTTCATTTTTTGTTATTGGTTGTTATTGCTTAACAATTCTTGATGATTCAAGCTATTGTATTCAGATACTTTTTCCTATACAGAGTATCCTGCAATTCAAATATATCTTTTCAGACTTTTTAAAAATTACCAATATTATTGCTTATGCTTCTTATTTATCTATCTATATCTGATATTAAATGTTTAACATTGTTTTTCAGAGACATGACGACTCCTATGCAACGCATCCCAATGATTTCTCGTCCAAATCAATTCCAACGTGATTTAATGTACGAAAGACCTGAGAACATGCTTTACCAAAAATACGTAACACCTATGTACCTTCAAAAATATCAGGGTCTTGAACGAGGATTGAACTACCAACCAATGATGAACCGTATGTACGAACAAACCTATATGACACCAATGAACAGATTCTGGGAAACAGTGATGGTACCCCAAACACAACGTATGATGTACCAACGTACTGTTCCTCAAGATTTAATGTACCAATATCCAGTTCAAAAAGATTCCAGACAAATTCCAGAATATGTTATGCGTAATATGATGGACGAAAAAATGGCTGAACAGAAAATGATGAACAGAAACATGATGAACAGAAACATGATGTACGAACCAATGATGAAAAGAAACATGATGTACGAACCAATGATGAACAGAAACATGATGTACGAACCAATGATGAGACATATGATGACTGAAAATATGATGACTGGAAATATGATGACACCACGCATGAGTGAAATGATGGTTGAGAACATAATGGAACCATATATGCAAAATGATCAAATGACGGAAGAACAAATGATGTATCAAAAAATGATGACACCATACATGTCAACTAAAATGGCAGATCAAATGAAAACCCAAAGGTTAATGGAACAACGAATGATGCATCAGGGTATGATGGATGATATGATGGACGATATGAAGTATTAACTACAACTTTGTACATCATGAGGCAACACAGCTGAAAGTACCAATGACAGTAGTATATTTAAAGTACCTATGAAAGTAGTATATTAAAAAGTACTTATTTATTGTTAAATATCTTTGTTTAAACAATTATATTAGTGAATATTTAAAATATTGTTGTTATTTTTATAAACCAACATTTGAGCTGATTGGTATCATACATCTTTAAATTAAAGTTTAAAGAAAATTAAAAAACATGCTTTATAAAAGTAAAAAATGATTCTTAATTCAACAATTAAATGATTAACGAGAAACTGAATGTCATTATGGTAATAGCATGGGGTGCTCGATATCAGATGTTATAATTTCTTACTAGTTTTATTCCGAAATGGAGAGTTAGTGTATGAATGCAGTACAATTTATTCTTAAATTAAGAATTATTTTTTTACTTTTAAGTTTGTATCTTTTTCTAGCTGTCTTTTTTTCCTCGTCAATTAGCAACGAGCTAACAATTACTACGTTCAATATTTGGCTCAAGTAATACTATTTTGGGAGTGCATAAATTCGACGCTAAAATTTCACTTAATCTTTTTATCACTTTATGTACCTGCTTGTAGACCCTTAAATTCGACGCTAGGTACCTCTACTAATCCTTCTACTTGTATTATTTTGTTGTTGACCCAAAATGACACGGACAACTGACACAGATGAAAGTGTAACTATGTATTAAAATATCAGAAAATAAGAAAGAGAAAACTAAAAAAAACAAGAAAACCCAGGCCCAAACCCGGTTGATCAAAAGTTACACTTTGATACAAATATCAGAAAATAAGAAATAGAAAACTTAAAAAAACAAGAAAACGCAGGCCCAAACCCGGTTGATCGAAGTGTAACTATGTATAAAAATATTAGAAAATAAGAAATAGAAAACTAAAAAAAGACAAGAAAACCCAGGCCCATACCCGGTTGATCAAATATAAGCTTAATCCTTAAAGGACATAATACTTCCGGCAGAGCGTCCAATTTAAGGGTGTCTCTTCTGTGCTACAGGTAGTTAGCGTCCAATTTGAGGCCGCCCACTATATTTATGAATGAGAGTGTTAAAATAATAAAGTATTCGTAATACATAGGGGTATCACTTTTTTCAGAATACAGTTAAAATATATTTTGAAGTTATACCTCGAGTATCTTGATATTGAATTAATTGTGGTATGGACTTTGAGTTTTATTGAACCCCTTTTGATTGAATTTCATAAAACCACATTTGAGATATGGATGAGCTCTTGAAGGTATAATACTTATTGAGAATAATCTTATGATACGGCTATGTAATCTTTAATACATAGGGCTTTTGGCCAACTCTTTTTCTATTGTTCTGCACAGCTTATGGTTATAATAGACCAATGAAAGACCGAAAACTTTATGAAAATTTTAGGAAATATTTAGATTATTCTGTAATAATTAATAATATTTAAAATGGCTGCAATGAGTTTTGCATTAGAAATAAGGTCTCGTACATAAAAATAGACTATAATGTATAGGGATTATATAGTAGATTTTTGCATAGCAAGGTATAAACTTACTGATTTATGATAGAAGTCCAGAAATGCTAATTTATAAACTCCTGGACAAAATTAACGCACCACTTTAATTATTCTGAATATTTACAATATAAACACAAAATAAAACTTAGTTGAATTGAAACAATAATGAATACCTAAAAGGCATGCTTGATATTAAATGTTCAACAAACGCTTGCGGAATAATCTCCCATTCTTCAATAACGGCTTTTATAAGTTGGTTGTGATTAACAACAGGAGGTCTAAGACTTCGAATCTTCTTTTTGAGATAGTCCCATAGATGCTCTATAGGATTCATGTCCGAACTGTTAGGTGGCCACTCTAATAAAGGGATATTAACATCATTTAGGTAATCAATAACCTGTCTTGCCACGTGGGGACGAGCGTTGTCCTGCATGAATAAAAAATTAGGCCCAACAAATGGAGCAAAAGGCATTACATGTTCGACAATAATGTTATCTAAGTAATATTGGGCATTCATAAACCTCGTACATATAGGGACTAATTCCGTACGAGCATCGAAGCAAATTCCTCCCCAAAACATTTTAGAGCCACCACCAAAAGGTACTTTAGGAGAGATATTACAGCTAGCAAACATTTCTCCTCGTCTTCGCCAGACACGCTCACGTCCATCTGGAGCTTTAAGGCTAACTCTGGTTTCATCGGAGAACATAACCCGTTTCCAATCATTGATGGTCCAATTCTGATGTAGTCTGGCAAAATTCAATCTCTGAACTTTGTGTTCTCTGGTAAGCAAGGGCTTTTTGGCTAGTCTTCTATTGCTCAATTCTGCTTCATGTGAACGTCTTCTAACCGTTCGAGATGATATAGCGACGTTGCGAACATCCGCTAATTCATTTTTTAACAGATTGCTGGTAACTCTCCTGTCTCTGAGAGCACGTTGTCTCAAAAAACGATTATCAATTTGATTAGTGCAACGTTTTCGCCCTTGTCCTGTTCTTCGAAGGTACAAGCCTGTTTCATTATGACGTCTCACTACGCGACTGATACTGGAATGATGTCTTCCTAATAAACAAGCAACATGTCGCATTGAATATCCTTCATCCAGAAGAATTGATGCTCGCACTGCCTCCTCTATTGACAAATTTCTTTGGCGGTTCATTTTTCTTACTTGTTTTACTCGCAAATGAACTTCCAAACATGCATATGATAAAAACAATTACAAACAAACGCTTGCTTTTTACAGAAATTTTGTTTTAATCAACACTTTTTGAAAAAAATTTAACACAGATTTACTCGAAAACGAAGTTTAATATTAATTACTGTCAAAACAAGGTATTATGTGACACTAGCTAGTTTAAATAACATCTGTCAGTATCAAACACGGTCCCTAGCCTACTTGTCGTACACTAAGTTAACAATAAATAAAGATTATTGAGAAAAATATGAGTGGTGCGTTAATTTTGTCCAGGAGTTTAGTTTATTTCAACAAGTACATAGAGTAGTCGAATGCAATAATCCCTTAACTTACAGGTGGCTATCGGATACTCATAATTGACGAAATATTTTAAAGTATTTTATGAATAATTCTAGGTAGGTACTATTGGATAATAAATAAATTTTAGTGCCATAATTTTCAACCAATACGTACCTACTTATATTAGTTTAAATGATGGCTTCAGTTGTGGTTTAATAACCGCCTTTGAGAAAGGTTGTATTCGTGAAAGTTTTGTGAAAATTGTACCAATAAGTGTAAACGTAAAAATGGTTATTTTCAACGTACTTATTTCATTATTTACAGAAAGAAAATCGCAAATTGTTAACAACGCCTGCTATAAGTCTGATCCATACAGTGCACAAGAACATCGCAAAAACCCATGAATTTGGGAAATTAATCAATCGCCATCATGGTCCTCATTTAACTATTGAATAGCGTTAATATCAAATGAAATTATTAACACTATTATTTATGCCCAGTAATCTTTGTTTTGAATGAAAACATAAAAAATTTAAATACCGTATCGTTAATTAACCATATGCTTAATTTTTTTATCAATTTTAGTCTAAAATTGAACTTATAATCAATTGACCGGTACACGATCAAGGTCGTGGAAGATTAATATTGCGTAGTGTTACTAAGGGTGATATAACAACCAAAACTGACGTTTCAAAATGTAGGGGTGGAAATAGTCTTTTGCGATTTCTGGCAAAAATACCCATTGTATAAAAAATAAGTTGTAGATGATTAAAAAATAACTTTGGGAATAAATGCTAAAAGTCCATTTTACTTATTTTATTTTCAGCGCCACCAAAATAAATCCATGTTATTATGAAAATTCCACACACGTGATTTTTCGTGTATTTCTGACAGATCACCATCGCAACGGATGAATTTTAGTAGAAATTTTTTCCTCTTGGAATATTTGGCTCGGGATAATTTTCAAAATATTCAAAATATTTCCGGAATTTGACCTCTAGTGGTATTACTAGTGAAAATTTGCATAATTGCAGCTTTTTTGATTTTTGTTAATATCTTTATAGCTGCGTACACATGACTCTAGAAAGTCAAGAAAACATTGTATTCTGCGTAAAAGTCGCTTTCGGCTGTTACGCCATCATCAGTGCGATACCTGCAAGTAAGTAATAGTAGTTGTAATTTTATAAAATCAGGAAATTAGTAAAAAATTACTTACTCGTCAAGTATGTACAAGAATTCAAATTAAAAAGTCGATAACACATTGACTACACAATCATAAAAAATTAAAAATAACGTTAAATTTAAAATGTTCTCAATATTCCTTTTTGTTGCTTTAAACAACTCATCCCTCCCACCAAAAAAAAAAAACCGTTTCAATTGCAAAAATATGAAAAATAAATGTTTTATACATATAATTCATTGGAATGAATAAATATAAAATGAAATAAATATTATTTATATGTTTTTAAGGTAATTTAAAAATATGCATTCGTTCAAATTACAATAAAATATCAATTTATTCAAGAAAATACATAAAATCATATTTTTTTCAAAAAACCTGAATTTCTCAAAGACAATAACATAGCAAAAAAATCTGAACTTGCGCCTATTTATTATTTGGAATTTTTTGGCGGATTTGTTAAGACAAAACAAAAAAATAATATTTTGTGTTCCACTCCCAAATTTTGATTCAGGCAAAAAATGTTCGGGAAAGAAATTATGTGTTTTTTAATTATCTATGAGTTCCCGATTTAATAAGTTTTTTGGTCAAAAATTACAAAGAGCCATTTTTTATTTTCTTCCTCCCCCACCCCACCCCACCGTATCCGTGAACATCCCCTCACAGTATTCGCCACCCAAAAATTTGCCTGTAAGGAATTCACTCCAAAATTGACTAGTTCTTGACCTGCTCCTTATTTTTTAATCACGTTTGGAATTTACCCAAGTAGCAATATTCTATAAGGTTTGTATAAACAGCTACAAGATATATCTTATAGGATACTAAAATTCTTATAACGGTCTACAAAACAATCAAATGATCCTTATACAACTGAAAAGGGCCCATTTTTATACAACTGTTTGGTTGTATAACAGTTCTATTAAAAGTTTATACAACTCTTATATGACTGTTTAATACACATTTATACAACTCTTAATCGACTGTTTTATAATCATTTATACAGCTACTATAAAATGATTTAATAGTGTGTGATGTAGTCACATCTATAAAATAGGATTGAAGCGGCACTATGAAGGTCTCACAAAATGGTTGTATAATGCAATGCATTTCATTTTTTAGTGAAGAATATCAGAACCAAATTATATTTCAACTTGAACGTGCCTCATACATTTCAATTGTAGAAATGGACACTTGGGCCGCTTGGGCGGACATCGATAGTAAAAACTATAATTCATTTGGATGGTTTAATAGCACAAATTTTGATGCGCCGCAAATTTTACTGATAGATTATAGGTATATATTTGGCAAGAAAATGAAGCGCATCAATTCTGGTTAAGTTTTAAGTAGATACTTAAAAATAATGATAAAAATAGAATATCCTAAAATACTTCTTTTTTTATTATTTTAATAGTTTATCACTTCATATGGATATTCTTTCGCAATATAATTCTCTAAATAATGATAAAGTCACATTTTTTAGTATAGTTTCATGTTTCCAACTCAATTGCTCATAATGGCGGCGATAGCGGTACAAGAATTGCTTATTTAAATATGGCGATTTATAAAACAACAATTTTATCCTAAAGAAATGCATTAAACAATATTTTATTGTAAAATGGAACGGTATACCATAACTGTTTTATAATGAAGAATATTTAGGCACTATACAACTAAAAAGTGTTTTATAATGCTATACAATATTTATTATACAACATTATAGAGCTTCAATAAGACAAGCTTGAGTAACTATTTTGTAATGTTGTAGCTGTTAGTTATATAGTATATTATAGAATTCTTGTAAAAAAGGTATAAAAGTCTTATAAAATGATATTTTTGATATTGTATAAACTGGCTTATAAGGTATTATATCATTTTTAAAAAAATTATCGTATAATGCGTTATAGCATATATTGTAAAAGTCACTATAGAATCATTTAATACAACCATTTTCTTTAAAAAAACAAAATATCGCAACAAAAGGCTAAATAAAAGAAAAAGTCCTTAAAACAACGCTATTCGACTGTTATACAACAATTCAGTCCTCTTAGAATTCCATTTTGCTAGTTGGTAATGTTTAAAATTATTTATATTTTATGTCCTTGTGGATATTTACACCTTCAAAAATATCAAATATACTTGTAAATCTGTATTTTTTATAAGACAAAGCTCTTTATAGATCCTATAGATTTTTTTTCATGAAGTTTTGAATTCTTCCATTGCTCGTCTAATTCAGTTTTCATCATCGGCTTAAATTTGGAAACCAATTAAGCCTTTTCCTGACATGTAGAGTATACAATATCCAAATCTGAACAGACCACTAAAGTATATTTTTTCTAATAAACTATACATGATACCATGTGATAATACCTTTTAATCGCTGATAGTTCAAAATATAAATAATAATCCAGCTTTTGACCGCAACGACCTATGCCATAACATTTTAATAGGGGCGATAATTGGAAACAAACAGACATTTAGGTATAAATTAAACCGACTTCAACAAATCGGCACAGTCACTAACAGTGCACAAACATGAAGGTACTAGTTCTTCTTTCTTTAGTTGCCTTTTGTGCCTCCGTCCCAACTTTCTTCGGAAAACACTTGACCGTTGGAGAAGATGGGACTATCACTCTTAGGAATACCTATGGTGATAGGATGGATATCATAAGAAGAGTTACCGATCCAAGAAAAGTAGATATCGTCTTAAGAAGATATTTAACTGATCCAGCTACTTACCGCTTAGATGATATGACCAACGACTTATCAGAGGTAACTCTTCGTAACATTATGGGATCTAAATATTCTACTTTGGAAGATTTAAATCAAGCTGATACTCTTTTTGACATCATGCGTCCCTACGAAGGTGCTATTAATGAGGAAACTTACACCGGATTGTTAAACAAGATCCAACTTTTGATTGAAGCTGGAGTTTTACCTGAAACTTTAATCCACCTTTTAAGGACAATGGATGTGCATGGTATTAGGTAAGAAGCATTTCATATATTTAAATTTACAATGTTCATATTCTATTCTATTTGTCTGGATCGACGAGCTATTTTTTCCATATTCCTAAAGAAGACACTGATAAGTGTTGCTAAACTACCTTTGTACTCATATTTTCCTAAACTGAAATTCACATTCAAGCTTTACCGTTATTTTTTTCAGTGACGTCACTCCTCTCCAAGGAGTTGTAGGCATTCAACAATCAAACGGAATTTTTGGATTGAACAACTTGTGGCCTGTTCAAGAAGACAGCAGACAAGTATTACAAAGACAATGGTAAGTAGAATTGGGACAGTCTCTAAATTTAGATTATCTAAGTTCAAATAACATGTATTTTTGTTTGTATTCTATCACATTTTTTTTAAATGTTTTTTTACAGGATGCTCAACCAAGATATGTTGAACAGTTGGTCACCAGTCCAACGTTTACAAACTCTTCTTGAACAAATCAAACAAAAACGTCAATTCCAACAAGGAATGTTAACTGGAGAATACTACCCACAAGAAAACCTTCTCCAACAATGGACACCTGAATTAGTTCTTGGCCAAAGAGAAGAATCACTACCAATTAGAGACACTATGTATGGAAGCCGTGCTCACCTACAGGATCTCCTTCCAGAGCAAGTAACTATTGTAGAACGAGTACAACAATGGATTGCTCAACAAGAATGGATCAACCAAAAAGTAGATCAATTCATTGAACAAGGCATAGCTGCTACACAGAAGGTGATATATCATCAAAGACTCCTTAACCAAGAAGTTGAAGAAATTATCAAACAATTGGTTTACAAACAATCAGTTATTGCTCGCCAAATTGAACAAATGATTACACAAAGACAAATCGTTGTTTCCCAAGAAATTGTTGCCGAACAAAAAATGATTTTCCAACAGGTGCAAAACTTGCTTGGAAGACTGACTGAACAACAAGTTTTTATCAATGACAGAATCCAAAGACTTTTGGCTGTAGGCACCACTCCTGAAATGGAATTTTTTATTCAACAAAAAATCGTTCATCAACAAATCCACGAATTGATCCAGCAATTGTTTGTACAACAAGTATATCTCAGGACACAAATTCAAGCTTTAGTTCAAGAAGGAGTTGTTTTCCCACAAGAATTAGTTTTATTCCAAAAAATGACCTACCGACAAGTAGAAAACTTCATCCAAGTTTTGATCAAGCAATTCGTTAACCAACAAATGTATTTCAAACATTTGATCCAACTTTCCGTTCAACAAAGACAAACCATCCCACAAGAACTTGTTTCTCAATATACCATGATCTACAAAGAATTGGTACATTTGATTAAACTTGGTGACTTCGTCCCCCAGGAACTGATCACTGAACAAGAACGTATTCATTCACAAATTCTTCTTTTGATTGAACATAAGCAAGTTTCTACCCAAGAAACAGTTAACCAATGGGGAGTTCAACAATTGCCTTACCAATGGGGAGTTCAACAATTGCCTTACCAATGGGTACCTCAAGAATTACGTAACCAATGGGTCTCCCAGCAAGAACGTATGCTCTTCCAGCAACCTGAATTCATCCGACAAAGAGAAATGATTGCCTACTAACTTTTCTGAGTATTGTTTAATTTGAATAAGTATATTTAAATAAAATTTAGATTTTGTTGATCATATTTTGGTTTTTAAATTAATTTACCCATAACCCATTACAAATTACACAGTGTGGAATGAAATTCTTTGTCATTATTTTGAGAAAGTATAAAATATGCCGAGATACGTCGACTTTTGAATTGAGTTGTGCGTTATGTAACCATAAATGTGAATGTAAAGGGTGATTCACACTAGTATGCCATAGTCGGTATTGTTTTTTTAATGAAACACCTTGTACATTTGCATATTTTTTAAATCCTCTTAATGAACCGATTCCAACAAACTAAATAATGTATGGTCAATTATGAATTATACAGGGTTAAATTTTTATTTTTACAGTTATTAAACACATACATGAAATACCTGATATATTTGATTTTAATACATTGAAATAAATGCTCAAAATGTTCTCCACCTAGTTGTTGGCAATAGCACAGTCTCCTATAGAACTCCTCCTTAACTTTGTTTAAAGTTTGAGGTGAAATATTCCGTATTTCTGTAGTTATCCTGTCTTTGAGGTCTACAATGCTAGTTGGTTGTGTTGCATATTATATACTTTGTTCTTGAGATAACCCCACAGAAAAAAATCTATCGGCGCGAGGTCTGGCGATCTAGCTGGTCACTCAATAGTACCTCTTCGTCCAATCCATTTATTGGGAAAGATTACATCTAAATAAGTTCTTACCATTAAAGCATAATGGGGTGTTGCCCCGTCTTGCTGGAACCAAACATTTTCATTCGGTAAGCTAGGATCTATTGCGTTGGGATATAAGTTTGCCAACGCAGGAATAACTTCATTTCTAAGCATATTTGAATATTTTTCAGCTGTCAAATTTGCATCCAACTAAAAAAAATGACGTTTTTTCGTTTCAAATGCTAATAAAAATGTTGTGAGCAACATTCACGAGTCGAAAATTCATTAGGATCTCTTAAATTTTTTAAAATGTAAAACTTCATCATTCAATATTTCAACTCAACCTTTTTTTTGTTTGTTAATTGAATAATCAGTTCTTTTGCTTAAAGTTTTGCTGTATATCTGCAATAAATAGAGTAATTTCAGGATTTCTTCTTCCGCAAAATTAGCACATCTATTCTGTATCTGTATCTGTAGAGTAGGGAGGGTGAGTGCGTAGGCTCACAGCACTTAGGCCACATGTGACCCATTGTACATCCTCCCGAGGAGTTGTCCTCCTAGGTCATTGTCCATCCTGTCCTTCTCAGGAAGGTGTACAGGTCACTGGGAGACATCTCCTTTATATCGGCAGGTGTAGGCCAAGACTCATCGAACACACACTCTCTTATTGACGATAACTCCGGACACTCGCATTAGACATGCCTGACAGTTTCATCTTCCTGTTCACACACCCTGCATAGCCACTAGCCCCATAGTATGGAGGTGTTTCCTTTGTTTACAGTGACCAGTCAGAAATCCTACTGTTAAACGTAGGCTTTTCCTGGTCATCGCCAAATATTTCTTCGGCGCCAGCTTCCCAGGGTCGCCCAGGGTGATCCTGGCAAGACTTTATCCTTTGATTCCATCCCATCTCTTAAGGGATTGAGCATGGGTGTAACGTTTGGCTAGTTCCGCAATTGTCGAAGTCGTTAGGCCGTAGGTGTCACTGGGTCCTAGAATTTTTAGTCCAGCGGCTTCCCTGGCTAAAGAATCAGCAGTGCGATTTCCTTTACTCCTGTCGTGCCCTTTAACCCACCTCAGGATAATATTGTTATCTGCCGAGGCGTCAGCTAAATCTTGGTGGCACTCTAGTACTAGCCTCGATATAACACGTTGTCTGTTCAAGGCTAATAGGGCTTGTCTACCATCAGTGCAGATTATTATGTTTTTGCCAGAAATTCCTCTTCTTAGGACTTCTATTATTTTTTTTACTTCCATTTTGATTAATAGAATTTAATTCAAAAATTACAAAGACCCACAAGAATAAACAAAACATTTGACATGAACTATAAAATTTTATTAAATTTGGCAGCTATGATCCCCACCGATTCGGTTTTCAGTAGTAATAACCCAAGGACATTGATAATTGTTCGAAAAAATTTTATGACAGATTTCGAAAGCTTGTTGCTTGGAAACAGACCGACGCCGTAGGCGGAGGTCTGTTGCCTACAAGCAACAAGCTTGAGAAAGTTGTCATAAAATTTTTGAGCATTTATCAATGTCCGAGGGTTATTCGGATAGAAAATTTTTTGTTTCAGTATTACAAGCAAATCGTGACATTTCGAAATATTAAATATTCGAAACTTCAATGTTGTAATGTTGACATGATTGGCTGAGATTGTTCATATGATATAAAATGAGGAAATTTGATTGGTTTTTGGAATTGTCAAAAAATTTTCAGTAGTAATACCCCTAGGGTCTTGATAATACCGAGATAATTTTGTCATAGAGAATGCTGAAAGCGTGTTGCTTGATAATAGCCCAAGGCCGCAGGCCGCGGGCTATTATCTTTGAGCAACACGCTTGAAGGATTCTCTACGACAAAATTTTGAGTATTTATCAAGACCCGAGAAGTTTTCGATAAGATAATTTTTTACTTTGTAGATATCAAAAAATTGATTGTCAATCTGACGTTTAATAATTTATTAGTTATAAAAAAACAAATACTATTCATTTTTATTCAAAACTACAGTTGTGAGAAGTACAATTGGTAAATTAATTGAATCGTTAGATGCAATACCAAATCTTCGCGACATTTTTAATCCAGTTGTCAGTTTGACGTTTAATTAATTTTCAATGAAAAATAAACACCAAACTGAAAACACCACATGTAGGGTATTATCGCTGTAATACAGCGGTGATTGGATGAAATTTGACACATGTCTTGAAATTAAGTAATTTGATTGGTTACTATATTCAGTAAAAAAGTATCAAAGGTAATACCATGAGTGCTTCAAATTTTATCGATAATTTTTTTCTTTTCCACGAAAACTTGTTTATTTGGCAAAAATATGAAAACAAACCGATTGATAAAATCACGAGTCCGTCAGGACGAGGGATTTTATCTAAATTCGGTTTGTTTGAATGCTTTTGCCTCAAATAAACAAGTTTGAGTAATGAAAATAAAAAATTATGTGAGAAAATTTGAAGAGCGAGTTGTATTTGGGTAGATTATTTTTTTCATCAATTGTGGATTGGAATTTATATAAAATGTTCAATATTTTCTTGGGTGATGGCACTGAATCGGTTTGTGTTCATTTTTCAATAAACTTCGAAGCACTTTTAGTTGTCAATAATGACAAAATCAAAGTAAAATTTTGACGTTCCAATGTAAACAAGGTATTATTGATGAGGAAGCAGAATTATCAGTATAATACCGAATGATTGGCTAGAATAATGTATTGCTGTTGGTTAAAACCACCAAAATGTCAGATTTTCACAAGTGAAAAAAATAATCAGGATAATATTAGACAGTAGTAGGAAACTTCCAAATCAAATTTTTGTCTAGGTATTTAGGAAAGCATCGCACTTAAGTATTTCCTAGCCTAGGAATTACTTAGTAAGGAAGTTCCTAAAATCTGGTTGGAGATATCGGGATTGATAATATGAATCGCACTTAAGTACTGTTTGTACTATTGGTTGTATTACATTCCAGCCCCCACTCTGTGTGCTTCCAGTTTTTTTCAACACGCAATCAATGTTTTCTTCATAACTAGTAATCATTTCTTGATAAGGGGTGAAAACATGCGATCAATGAGATAGAAAAAACAGGATAATTGAAACAACAAAAGAACAATCCACATTTTATTTAAATAAATTATTTAAAATGCAACAAGTAACAAAAAAGTTTTAATAGCCAATTAATTCTCTTTGTTGGAAGTACTCTGGTTGCTGATAGTACATACGTTCTTGTTCTGAGACCCATTGGTTGCGTAACTCTTCAGGTACCCATTGGTCAGCTGTTTCTTGGGAAGCAATTTGCTTGTGTTCGAGCAAAAATACAATTTGTGAATGGAGACGTTCATGTTCGTAAATAAGATCTTGGGAGACGAAGTCACCGCGTTGAATCAATTGCACCAACTCTCTGTAGATCATGGAGTATTGAGAAACAAGTTCTTGTGGAATGGTTTGCTTGTGTTGAACAAAAAGTTGGATCAACTGTTTGAAAGAAGTTTGTTGGTTAACCAATTGCTTGATCAATACTTGGATGAATTTTTCCACTTGTTGGTAAGTAAGTTTCTGGAATAAAACTAATTCTTGTGGGAAAACATTTCCTTCTTGAACCAAAAATTGAATTTGTTGTCTAAGATATACTTGTTGAACAAACAATTGTTGGATCAATTGTTGGACTTGTTGGTAAATGATTCTTTGTTGGATGAAAAATTCTTGCAGAGAAACAGTGCCGATGGCGAAAGCTCTTGGGAGTCTATCATTGATAAAAGCTTGTTGTTCAGTCAGTTTTTCAAGCATGTGTTGTACCAATTGATAGATGATTCTTTGTTCAGCAACTACTTCTTGTGGAACAGTTTGTTTTTGTTGGACAAATTGCTCGATTTGACGAGTGATGAGTGCCTGTCTGTAAACCAATTCCTTGATTATTTCTTCAGTTTCTTGGTTAACGAATCTTTGTTGATATACTAGTTTTGGAGAACCAGCTGTTCTTTGTTCAATGAATTGATCTACTTTTTGGTTAATCAGTTCTTGTTGAGCACTCCATTGTTGTACTCTTTCTGCAATAGGTACACGTTCGGAAACGATATCTTGTTGGTCTCTACTGTTGAAGTAAGCGTCAGCACGGTTATATACATTTCCAAAATGTTGGTACAAAGCGTCTCTCATTGGAACTGATTCTTCTTTATGACCAAAAACTAATTCCGGTGTCCATTTTGTGAGACGGTTTTCTTGTGGGTAGTATTCTCCAGTTAACAATCCTTGTTGGAATTGACGTTTTTGTTTGATTTGTTCAAGAAGAGTTTGTAAACGTTGGACGGGTGACCAACTGTTCAGCATATCTTGGTTGAGGTTCCTGTAAAAGTTATTCTCAAAATAACACATTCACATGGACCAAGAAGATTCATTTCTCCGGAAAAATGAATTAAAAAAAAATAATACTCGTGGAAATCTAAATTTAGAGGCCGATCTTAATCTACTTACCATTGTCCGTGTTTGCTGTCTTGTTGAACAGACCAGAAGTTGTTTAATTCCTCAAAATCATTTGATTGACGTACTCCTACAACTCCTTGAAGAGGAGTAATATCACTGAAACACATACAACATAAAAATATTTTTTCCACTACTATGGAGTTGACAATTTTTGCTTCCCCTAGCCAACTGAGAAGTTGAACTTCTCTATTAGTGGTAAATAATTTTTTCCATTATCAATCTAGGTTAATAATGAACACATTTAAAAACTTGTGCAACATAATTTTGAATACCAAGGAGATTGTCTTTAATATATTTGTTGCTTGAAATTACATATTAACATAAAAGCATTTGAATAAAAATGTCATTAGTTTAAAATTCGCGCTCAACCAAAAATGACTGATGACATAACGAGTACGTTCATAATATCGAAAACTGACAGTGTACTTGTCAGTCAGACGACGGGGTAAACGCTTCTGGTGCGTTTATGAATTATTTCTAATTTTTGATTACAGATTTTTACTTAATAGAAACCCATAATTTTTCATTCAAACTCACAATTACTAGCAAATACTACGAAATAAATGAAAAATATATGAATCTACGGCCGAAAATTTGCACCACCCCATCTTTTTCCGTTAATCATTTTTTGCGAATAGCATATTTAAATCTTAAATATTCCTTCTACTTCCAGATCAGTGGGACTTGGAATAAGGCTTATTACAATTATTACGTTCAATATAAATATAAATAGATTGTTTATATCCCGGTTTATAGTTTTTCTATATCCCTGAAGATATCTGAGGTAATAAATACCACCAATTGAAATTTTGTGAATTTTTCAAAAAAATACGAGAAATTAATGTTATAGTGTTCAATAAAAATATTATTACCCAATGGCATTCACAGTGTGTTCAACATCCCAGGTCCTCAAAATGTCCAACATAGCTCTAGGTAAAACTCCAGCTTCAACCAAAAATTGGATCCTGTCCAATAAATGATTGTAAGACTCTTCATCAACAGCTCCTTCGTAGTGACGGAAAGTATCCAAAAGAGTATCAGCTTGGTTGGAAATAGGATATTTAGATCCAAAGATATTACGAAGCGTTGACTCTGGTAAGCTTTTGGTTGTATCATCTAATCGGTAAGTTCTTGGTGTGGTCATTGGGCTTCTTAAGACGATGTCTACTTTCCTTGGGTCCATGATACTTCTCATAATATCCATGGATTCACCCCTGGTATTTCTGAGGGTAATAGTTCCATCTTCACCAACTATCAAGTGCCTTCCGTAGAAAGTTGGGATGGAGGCACACAAAGCCACTAAGGAGAAAAGAACTAGTACCTTCATGGTTGTACACTGTTAGTGAATGTGCCGATTTGGTGATTTTTGTTTCAATTTATAGTAAGTTATTGGTGATTGTTTCAACGTTTCAAGTTCATTATCATCCCTAATGATGTTTTTTCTTATATTAATCTGCTATGGCGTAGGTCACAGCGGTCAATGAGCTTGATTATAATTTTTATTTATAACTATAAATGATAAAAATTATTTTGCGTAAGTTTTTTAACAAATATTTTTCGAAAATATCAATAGCCGAAAATTTCCTTTTAGTATTCGACACCAAAACTACTCCTTAGTTCAATGTAACGTGATAGTTAATTGTTTAATAAGCACAGATTACTTATTTTTAGAAAGCACTTTTTTCAGTTTTTTTTTAAAATAAGATTTATCTTCATTCGTTTATGATGAGCAAAATTGGTCTTGGTCTTGCTTTCAGACTAGCAAGTCCAAGACCAAATGAAAAAGAACAGACCAATACCAAGACTGAATATGCAAGTCTAAAGTCGCGTCCACATTATGTCGAATGGTGTCGATCGACAATGTCGATCCAGTGTGGATGGTCGACCGACATTGTCGATCCATAATGTGGACGCAGTTTTACGATAGTCGATTGTCGATCGACATCATTCGACATAATGTGGACGAGACTTAAGACCAAATACGCAGGACTCAACGTACAAAAATATAGAATAATAAAATGAAGAGTTTTGGTAGTTGAAAATTGATTGTATATGATTAATAATTTATAACCATGATGATCTTTAAAAGTAAAGAAAAAATAAGTAACAGGTAAAAAGAAAAAGGCCACAAGACCAAGACTATCCGAGTCTTGGTCTTGCTTCGCTCATCACTAAAGCTCGGTGGAAGTAGTTTGGGACACCCTCAAGAGAGAACTATAATTTCCAGATGTAATTTTTCCTTACGCTATATGTTGAACACTAAATTGTGTTTAAAATGTGAAGCTTGTAGTCTACTAAAATTACCTTTAATGAATTTTGATAATCGGGTGAGTGTCAGTGACAAACTTAAAAGAGAGAGAGTGTAGAGGAAGGAAGAGAAAAGAGGAAAATACTCCAGTTATCGAAAATGAATGGACTTTAATAGACAAAGCGATAAAGTAGTAGAATATGTAATACAGGTTGTTTCACAATGAGCTAACAATATATCTTTATATTGGAGACTACACAGACGATTTACATAAAAATTGGCGAATATAAAGAACAAGTTATGGTGAATTTATGAAAAATATTTGGTCGTACCACTTCCGGTTGCTACGAAATTTATTTTAAAAGTAACACCGTGTATTGCCGCCTGAATGGGCACCTGAAAAGGGGTGGGGGAAGAATGTAGATTTTGTGGCATGGAAGAAGAAACCTCCATCCACATATTTTCTAATTGCACAGCACTTCAGAATCCTAGGGCACAGCACCTGGGAGATTACTGGATAGAAGACATTTACCTAAGTTGAAGCCTGAAGATATCCTTGAATTTCTCCGGGAAATAGGACTAAAGGACCTACTAGTTTCTAAGACTCTCCTCAAAAACTAAGTAGAAGTATAGTATATTCTTCAACGAGTGCAGAATGATCGCTATTATTCACGCGGATGAAGTTTCCAAAACGAGGGAGCGCAGCGAGTGAGTTTTGGAATCATCCAAGTGAATAATAGCTATTCTACACAAGTAAAAGACTATACTTTCTCCACGACACATATTTTTAATCGGAACCCTTACATTAATAAATGAAATTAATTCCGGGAGGAGGGGTACATATTCACTATCGCTACTGCTGTCCATTTTTTTTCTCTTATCATACGTAAAATTATGATTATATAATTATTTTGACGTTTCAAACGACGCGCTGTCAGAAGCGATTTGCGTTCTTAGGTATTTGACGTTTTAAAGAGATGATTTGATTTATTCATTTTAATTCATTTTAGCGTGAATTCTGATAATAATAGAATGTGATTGGCTAACGAGAGTGAATTCTTTTTATTATTCACTGGTGTGAAGAATTTATATCATTATGCAGCTAAATATGTAAAAATAATTTGTGCGTTATTATTTAGTCGTGGAGAAAGGTATATTATTAACTTTTCGGATTCTGAATTAAATTCAGAATACCTTTAGAATACCCTTTATCGAGATATTAATTTTTTGAATGAAAAATTGACTGGTAGAAACCTTCATATTGAAAATTCTTATTGGCTTTTGTCCGAATTTGAGTGGAAGAGAATGGAAAATGGTTCAATTGCTGGTTGACTCTTGTTTTTATATATTTAAATGGTGCATTATCCAAACATCTTGTGTGGTTTTTAGTATAAATATTTGAGAATTTTTGAGTGTCTTCTGTAAGTTCCTTGTGGCATTATTGATTATTTTTTCTCTTATTTTTTGGGAATCAAACCACAATAATGTTTTTTATTTTTTTATTTCGACGTTTCGGTAGCGTTCCAGCTACCTTTGTCAAGATTAACTAATGATAAAATAATTTTTGGTCCCTATCTGACACAACGAAAAAAATTAGACAACTGGACAATCAATAATATTTTGAAGTTTAAGACTACAAAACTTTGTTGTCAAATTTTATTAAGGTCCATTCATAGTAGATCACATCTCTGGTAAAATGTGAAATAAATATTTTATTTTATGACATTCCAAAGATATGATAGTCTACTAGAAATGGAATCCAGTGAAGTGCACGTTCCAGGAACGGTTTTTATTGGGATAGCGCTTTTTTCCGCTTATTTTGGAAATGTTAATAAAACGCGTTTGTTGTTACTTTTTTGTGTATGATTATTTTTGTTTTCAAAATATGTATGACTCAGTTTTGTGATTTTGTGTATTGAAGTGTGTATCGATTAACAACTATTCCAATGATAAATCATGACAAAACCTGGATAAAAACTTTTGATGCTATCCTGATAACGCAGGTTATTGATTATTGGAAATTTCTCTTTTTAACATTGGTAACCAAATTTGACTACATTCGGCTGAAATACTAGCTACACATTTAACTGCATTTAGTTGTATTAAAGCACTTTCTTTGATTTTTCGTCTTTTATTATTGGGCTCTTTCAATATTATTTTTGTCGAATCCCATTGAATTTTATGCCCTTCCTCCCAAGCATGTTTACAAATACCTGACTTAAAGAACCCTCTATCTTTGATATATTTTTTATGTTCACTTATTCGGACTTTCAATGGTCTAGATGTTTCACCTAAATAGAATTTGTCGCATTCACAAGATATCTGATATATGCAATTTTTTGAAGATTGTTCTTCATTTTTTGGTTTTGTTTTTGTTAGTATATATCTCAACGTATTGTTAGATTTGAAGCTAGTTCGAATATTGAATTGATTACCAATTTTCTTAATTCTTTCTGATAAACCCCTAACATACGGTATTGTCAAGTTTTTAAAAATTATGTTAGCTGAATTATTAATATTATTGTTATTATTATGGGGTATTAACAATGAGCCCTTCTCTATATTCTTAATTTCTTTATTTACAAATTCTGCCGGCTAATTATTGGCATTTAAAACATTTTTTAGTGAAGTTTTCTCCTTTGTGAAATGATTATCATTAGAACAAATGATTCTATTCTATCGTATAAAGATTTTACTACCCCTTTTTTAACGCTTATAGCATGATTTGATTCAAAATTCAAATACCTATTAGTGTGTGTTGGCTTACGATCAACACTTGTTTCATACCCTGTAGGTGTTTTATTGATAAGAACAATAAAAATCATCTGCACACACCTCCTCGACTATTTCTACTCTCTAAATTTCTGTGTTAAACTAACATTTTCTTCAGTTCCACTGTCGCTTTTCTTCATTATGGTGTCCTTAGGTTCATTGAATAAAGTGGGGCTTAATCCTCCTCCTTGTCACAATCCTATGCTATAGTTCTAAATTCTAATTACTTCAAGTTCTTACGTAACAACCTATCGTTATTAATTGCATCCATATCTTCAGAAACACTCGACCTTAGTCATATCGAATTTTATAAGTAACACGTTGACCTATGTCATACCAGATTATTATAAACGCCATCGTTAGGGGTTGATAATAATGTAAAAATAAGTAAACAAGTAAGAAAAATTTGATATAAATTCAAAAAAATCACTAACAAAGACCAGTTGACTACAGTGTGCCAACATGAAGATTCTCTTAGCTCTTGCTTTAGTAGCCTTAAGCACTGCTCTACCTGCTTTCAGTGGTAGGAAGTTGACCTATGGGGAAGATGGTACTATCATTATCAACGGTGGTAATGGTTACGAGTTGAATATTTTCAGCAGCGTCACCAAACCAAGAACCTTGGACATTGTCATGAAAGCACCAGGAGTAGCCACAAGAGCACTGCAAATAGATGAAGCCCTCAACATCAAAGAAGTAGATCTTAAGAATGTTTTTGGAAACAAATTCAATTCTTACCAAGACTTCAATCAACTTGATGCTCTTCATACTATTTTGAGGCAGTTTGAGGGTAATTTAGACCAGACTTCATATTACAGTTTGTTGAACAGAATTCAACTTTTGGTTGAAGCTGGTGTTTTCAAACAAAGTTTATTGGATGTGCTGCGAGATTGGGACCTCGAGAGTCACCACCAAGTTAGGTAATATAAATTATTTTTTAATATTTTTCTTTCCTACATTATTATTATCTTATTCCTCAGTTGTGTTCCATTTAATCTTGAATATCTTATACATGCATTTGCGTTGATTACTGATTCTATTTTTTTAGTGACGCTTTAACCGAACAAGAATTAGATCAATCCAAATCATCAAAATTCCATTCTCAAGACGAGGATCATGAAGTTCAAGGACAGTGGTAAGTTCCAAAATTTATCATGATTCACCCTTATCAAAGAAAATAATAATTTGAAGAGTAGATTGAAAAAGAGTCCTTCTGATTTATTTGTATTTTTTTAGGAATATCAACCAAGAATTCTGGTCACCAATTGAAAGATACCAACACCTTCTTCAACAAATTAAACTTCAACGTCAATTCCAACAAGGTCAATTAAATGATTATTACTATTCTCATCAAAATATGAAATCCCGAAATTATTGGGCACCCGAATCTACTCAAGAACAACACTATTTTGAAGAACAATCTGAAAATGGAGCTTCTGAAGAAAACACGTTTGATCAACACCTTCAAACATGGTTCACACAACAACAATTGGTCAACCACCAAATAGAACATCCATCTCAAGAATTGGTCCAAGTTATAATTAACAAACAACATCTTCTCAACCAACAAGCTGAACGATTTGTTCAGTATCTAGTTTACCAACAAGCTCGCATTGCATACAATATTGAAAGTTTAATTGAACAAGGACAGATTGCTTCTAGCGTGCTGGTTTACAGACAAAGAATCATCTACAAACAAGTTCATCAATTAATCGAAAAATTGACTCATCAACAATCATTCATTAATCAAAAGATCCAAGAAAAGCTTCAACAAAGTTCATATGTTCACCCACAATATTTCGCTCAGTATAAGATTCTATCTGAGCAAGTTTATCATTTGGTTCAACAAGTATATTTCCAACACCTTCACATTAAACAACAAATTCAATTTTTCTCCCAACATGAGGATGTTTTTTCACAGGAATTGAGAGCGATTGAGAAATTGACTTATCAACAAGTAGAGCAGTTCATTCCAGTCTTGATCCACCAACTGATGTACCAACAAGCATTTTTAAGAAATTTAATGGTTTTGGCCAATAGACAAGGAGAAAATATCCCTGAAGTAACTATCAACCGTTATTATAACTTCTACCAGCTCCAAAACAAATTGTCCCAACAAGGTGATTTTGTTCCCAAACAATTGTATTACCAACAAACGCAACTCCATCAAGAAATTGTACAATTGATAAGAGAAAATAAAATATATCAGCAAACAAGAGAAATCACCCATGGGTTAACTAGCCAGTGGGCTCATCGACCAGTACAAGCATATGATGTATTACCCCAATGGCAACAGAAGAATTTGTTACCTCAACAGGAACAACAATTCAATTCTTTTGGTCACCAACAACAATACGAAGAACAACAGCATCAATTAGAGCAACAGTGGAATTTGTTAGCTCTACAAAAGCAACACCAACAACAATACTCCTCAGCACAACAATTTGATTCCTTGCATGAACCTGAACATGAACAACATTGGGATGTATTACCTACAGATAATATTTATCAGAGATACCCAATTGTATACTGAGTATACTCCGATCACTATTTGTTGATATAATTTGTGTATAATAAATATTTTGCATCTAGATGTTTTTTTTTTATTTTTCTTGTTTAAATTGTTCTCCATTGATTACTAAGCAATGATTTTTTGTAGTGCTATTTGCGTACGTGCCATTTGCGTACAAGGATCGGCGGTTTGATACCAGGTAGCAAAAGAGATTTTGGCAGAGCTAGGATTTTTTTTAAATTTCGTCGTATTAGTGGATTATTCCGAAATCTGGCAACACTGTAAACATAACATTTTCGGCTGAAATTTTCATTTGAAAATCTATTATTTTGTGCTTTTATAGAGCATTTTTTTCATTTTTCTCACCCTACTCAGTCCTCTATTTACTCCCTATTTCGTAAAATACGCTTTTCCCAAAAATTTTACTTTATACACATTAATTATTATCGAAGCCATTACAGGTTTTTCCAAAAAATATTGTTAAAATCGAGAAGTGCCTGTTTTTGCACAATGACCAAAATATTTATTCAGGTAGGTGTGTGCAAATAGCACTCAGCCGAAATTTCTTTAGCTACCTGGTATAAAACTGACGACCCTTGTACGCAGATAGTACTAAAAAATTCCCTTAAACAAATGGCACGTATACGCAAATGATTTTTTTGGTAATAAATTCGTCTTTAACATTTTGAAGTAAAATTGGGTGTTACTTTCTACATTTCCTACCTCAGTCGGGCTTTAAGGTTACAAATATTGTCAGGTCTGTAAGTATATACTTCTGAATTCAAATAACCTCATAAGAATAAATCCTATAGGGTAAAATCAAGTGATCTAGTGGGCCACTCCACTGTTCCCGTTCTTCAGATCCATAGATCTGGGAATGCTCTGTCTAAAAACTGGAAAATGTGGTAAATTAACATTCATACAGTGAATTAAAAATTCAACAAGGAGGTTGTGAAGGAGCAGGAGAATATTATTTCAAAAATCTGATACAGATCTCAACAATGTTTCGTTTGGATTCTGTTACAGCGTATCTGAGATTCAAGTTTTAATATACAGTGTGGTGTGGAAACCACTTATGGAATAAAATTGTTTATGTCATTATTTTGGAAAATTATTAAGAATGCCGAGACACGTCAACTTTTGAATTGAGTTGTGCGTTATGTAAACATAAATGTGAATGTAAAGGGTGATTCACGCTAGTATGCCATAGTCGGTGTTGTTTTTTTTAATGAAACACCCTGTATATTTGCATATTTTTAAAATCCCCTTAATGAACCGATTTCAACAAACTAAATAATGTATTGTCAATTATGAATTATACAGGGTGAAATATTAAAATTAATAATTTATTACACTTGAAATATTGGTACTTTTTTAAATTAGCTAAA
>CAJUYG010002350.1:33977-50231 GCA_910591675.1 Galerucella calmariensis | reverse complement strand
GACCAACAGAAATCTCTTTTAAAGGATAGACATTGGATCACAAATAAGGCATATGTTCACAACTGTTATAAAAATAAATAAATCCGATTACTCTTCCATGTTTTCATTACTTTCAGGATATTACCTTTGATGAGGTCGTGCCAGGCTATAAAACAACATTGGTGCAAAATATAATCTTACAACTTTTTAAAAGCTGCTATTACCTATCGATATATAAATAAAATGAAATTGATGCGACTACCTATGTACAATTTTAGAATTCTTTATTAACTACACTTTTTACTAAACATAAATGGTAAATATTAATTGGTTAACAGGTGAGTTTTCTGAAGGAATATAAATGCGGCTTAACCTCAGCGCCACGCGGCAATGAAAACTAAATCTCGACACAATAACAGAGGGTTATTGAATTTATTTCGGTCTGACCAACGTACTGTCCACATCCCAATGTACATATACTATCGGTCGAAGCGATGTTGCAAAATTTAGGGCAGACCAAGATGCTTTCTCTATCCCGCAGATATACGCAAATCTGTATGTATAAACAGCGCGCTCTACATGGTATATTTCGGAACTAACTAGTGTATATGCTATATGATTTAGGTACAAAAATGAGCCCAGGCGAAATTTTGTCAAAGTGCTTCTGTGGTTACTCTTATCCACTATACAGCGTGATTCCTTGGTGAGCCCGGTGTTGGGACGACCAACGTAAAAATGGGCTCACCAGAAGACGTATCATATATTCAACGGGCTTACTAATAACCATGAACATATATAGATATATATATATATATGTAATTAAGTCATTATCTTTAATGTGGACTTTCTACTTGACAATGACTTAATGATCATATAATTCTGTTCTAGCACAAAGTGAGCATATACTACAAAAGGTGTTGTCTGTTTATATACATATTTTTCAAAACTAACTAATTCATATTTTGGGAAGGACATTTTATAATTATTTAGGTCATAACACAATTTTATATGTTCATTCAATTTACATTCACTACTAAAATAATTTATACATCGATCGCAAATGTATTTTTTACAATTATTTTTATTTACCTGACTACTAATTAAACGGGATAAATCTCTGATCCAACAGTAGTGATATTTAATTTCTAAATCATCATCATGCTCCTCCTCTATAGGAGGTGCCTTCATTTAGCTTTGGAAAATACTGATTTTAAACTAAAAGAAGATTTACATGTTTTTCGGTAATTGGGGGGAAGACGCGTAACATTTTTTTAAAAATAAAAAAAAATAATTAACTTTATTCAAATACAATAAGCAAATGATTAAACACAAAATAGTTTTTATTTTCTTGAAAATAAACGAAAAAGTTAAGCATTACATAAACATAAACTTACCCTAATAACGGGGTAAGATGCCGACAGACTTGGGGTGAGATGACAAATTTGGGGGTGTGATGCCATAGACAGAAAACATTGTATTGGCCATCATACTCCAGCTAAAGTGCCATCTTACACCAAGTCTAAAGTTTTGAATGTTTTATTTAGTGACTTTTGCGCAGGGATCGCACATATTCGGTCCCGAAGCACAGGTTTCGTGTAGCCACTTGTTGCATACCACACAGCAAATCCAGTCAACTTTTGGACCCTTTTTGTCAAAGTAAAAGCTATCGCAAATTGCACAGAACTTGTCCTTGTCACTGTCAGGTTCATCAGAGCTATGGTCTAAGACAATATTTTCATCTCCACTGACTTCTTCATTACTGCTATCGTGTGCTTCATTCTTCTTTTTTTTTGTGATCTTTTTAACGAAGATTCTTCTGCCTTCCCTTGTTGCTTCTTTTGTTTTTCTTCAATTTTTTTGCGTTTCTTTTGGCGGTAGTCAGGAGAAGTAAGGAATTCTGCATGTTGTTTTCTAACGTTCGGCCTATTAGGACCAGCTACGGATGGAATTGGTGCAATATCATCAAAATTTACTACAGCTACGTCGCCGCTATGTTCGTCAGAGTTTTCTGCATCGACATGTTCCACTTCTTCCTGTGAATTTCCGGTTTGGTGCTCAGCTAAAGCATATGCATGGTCGGGAATTGCATCTTTGGAGCATGGATAAATTCCACAAGCCCGAAATCCAGAAACACAATTCTGAATCGTTGCGGCTTGAGACCACGCTTGGTTTAATAGCTCCCCAAACTGATACCTGTAAAGCACAAGAAACAAAAAAATCTCTTCCAAACTTATTTACCTAGTTATTCGACGCCCTGGATGATTTTTTATCCACTGATTACAAGTGCTATTCCAGAAGGTCTTTAAAGGTTTAAAAAATGGACGGTCGAGAGGCTGAAGCCAGTGAGTCGTATGACTTGGTAAGCAAACCACATGAATTTCATTTTCACCCAAAAAGTCCAAAAATTCCACGTCATTACAATGGGAAGCATGACCATCTAATATTAGTACTGCAGGCCCTGGTCCCTTACGAGGCAAAAAATGGTCTTTACTCCATAATGAGAAGATACCGGTTTTCTCATAGGCGGACTCTGGAGACATCACTACTACCGATCCAGGGGGCATGTTATCTTCAAACTCCTTTTTTTTTGTTTTTGCCTTCAAATATTACGTAGGGAGGCAAAAAGCTACCTTCTGCATCACAGCAAGCGATGACGCTAACTGTTTCTTCTTTTTTCTGAGCTTGTGACCGACTGAACATCTCTAGCTCCCTTTGTGGCTACGACTTTGGTAGGTTTATTGCATAATTGCAAGCCAGTCTCGTCCATATTGAAAATTTTTGCCGGTTTATCAAACAAATTGAGCGTTTTAAATGTATCGTTCAACATTTGCAAGTATGGATCTACTTTTGCGGCAGACATACCAAGTGAACGAGCAATTGAACGACCTTGAGCTACCCTCATAGGTAGGGTTGGGTGTCGTTTTAAAAAAAGTTTAAACCAATCGTAGCCTGCTGATTCTTTTTCTTGGTTAAATCTACATTTTAACCCATTCCTTCGCAAAAAGGTAAAAGCAAGGTGTCTTACGTCTCTTGAAGTTGGAGCATAGCCAATTTTTTCTAACCGTTTTATATAAGACACCAGTTAAAGTTCATTTTCAATACCTAAGGACGCGGTTAGCCCAAGACTGCCCTTTTCAAGATTGTTATTCTTTACAAGTCTCATCAAGGTTCGTAGAGGAATTCTATATTCTTTAGCAAAAGCATTTGCACTCAGGGTTGGCTGCTGACGTAAAGCATTTGCAGCTGCTCTAAGGTCTTCTTCAGTCCATTCGCCTCTAGTTGATTTTCTGACGTACGTTCGTGGCATTTCACCTAAAACAAACAAGATAAATTAAGAAATTATTCAATTAGACGTACTGAAAGGAAACCACTAACCAAAATAGACGCAAACCTGAGAAAAAACAAGAGTTTAAAGTTTACAGTGCATCTTACCTCTTGGCGTTTTACCCCAACCCTTAGGTATAAGATACCAAACCCACAAATCAAAATAACAAAACCCTTTTTCTCATTCAAAATAGGACAGGAGTATTGTAATGAATGCCAAAACCCTACATAAATTATATTAGCACAAACAAAAAACATTTAACACTGTATATCACATAATTAATTTTTATCGTAAAAAACACAACATCACCTCAAGGAACAGTTGCATGCACTTCAGCGCCTCGAAAACTATGATGTTCTCTAATAATAAACACAATAACATCGTAGCCGTGTATGTTGCGCGATCTATTGAGTATTGTCCAAAATACTTAGCATAGGCATCTTCCACCTTTTGGCATCTCTCCCCCAATTACCTTATGTTGCTTTACTAAGTCTTGTCGGGTATACTGTGTAGAATAACTTTTCTTTATTTTGTTTTAATTTCAAGGCACAGACATTAATTGAAATATTATTGGATTTTTCAAATTTTGAAATTTAATGCAAAGGCATTGGAGAGTCCAAGTCTTGCGTTTTCAATACAGTACTATACCATGGGTATGAGGAGGTGAGTGCTTGATTAGGTTTAGCTGGAAAAAGGGCTGATACAATTGACCAATAAAAACATGCTTGATCGGAATTTTTTTCATTAATACAAGCCTGCTTTTTTTGAATAGGTTCAGGAAGTTTAATATATGATGAACCATTCCCAATTTCATATTTATTAATATTAACTTCTGAAAAAATAACTTCATTAAGTGCAAAACCAGAGTCTTTCTCCTGAAATTCTGATAATTTATTATTAATTTTATCTTCAATATTTTCAAAAAACCAACGCTCTAAATCAATCGATATGTCGATAACAGCATTTTTTGTGTTGAAATAATTTAAAAGAAGAATTTCATTTTCACCAGATTTTTTAATGAACTCTCCACAAAAGCAAACATTAACTTTAACATCTGTTTAAAATGAATATGAATACCACCTTTTTTTATTACATTATTAAAAGCTTTAATTTGTTTTTGCAATCGGTTTAACCACATTTTTGCGTCTTTAGCTGTGAATTTGTCAAACACTATTTTCTGACTCTATTGCTAAAAAGCAGTAATTTTTCAAATTTGTTAACAATACCCATGGTACTTACCTCTCTCTCCCTCTGTATTTTTTACAATTTTTCTATTTGGAATATTATAAGGGGATTATGTTTTCCTATTTCTTTTAGGCCCTTAAACGTCACGGAGTATATTCCTTCTGAAAATTCCTCAAGGTGTGGTCGATGAACCTCTGTAACTCGCTTTGGCAAAAACACCACTTCTTCCTTTATATCTAACAACACCGAATCCCCAAACTGTGTTGAGACTATTTTCGCTCCTTTTATTGGTAAATCTTGTAGTTTTTTTATTGGTTTTCTCTCTGCAAGAGACATCATATTAATTTTAGAAAGATCCATAAATGTCTGTTTTACTTAATAATTCAAATGTGAACATTGAATTGTTACTCCACACTTCAAAAGCCTTTTTGGTTACGTCACGATATTCTTTAGTTGCCTGAGGAAAAAACCATTTCAAATCAAATTTGGTCCATTTCGATTCAACTCTGGAAGAATGATCATCGCTGGTAGCTGCTTCACTTACAGAACATCTTGACCTATTTAGAAGTTGTATTGTTTTCCATCTAATTTTCCAGTTACCTTTTTTTAAAACTAACCAAATAATCAATAAATTTGGTCAAATCATCTTCGCTAGCGTTAAGATAGCCGAAACGTTGTAAATACTCCATAGCATACTGTTTGTCGACAATACATAGCGCTGGGCATAGTGCTGCATCTAATATAATTATTAACATCGCTCTTCTGTGATCCTTCAAAAACTGATCCACAACTACACTAACCTCATCATATAAACGTTTGGTGTAACGTTTTTTCAATATTCCACCATATATGTTACTTTCAAACCACCCGGTATAAAATATCAGCAGCCGGCGTGTAACGTGACGTTACGTGCGATGTTTCTTAAAATGTAACTCTTGAGTCATCTAGTATAAAATAAGACATAGGCCACCACAACCAAGGGTTGCTATTTTTTTATTTGTCGGTGTAGGAATCTGGGTCTGGATATCCAGCCGCTCGATTACGCGTGTAATAGTCTAGGGGCCACACTAGTGACAACTGTTGCAGAGAGGTGTATAGAGAATTTCTCTTCAAAACTCAGTTCTTAGATGTCTAAGGATAAGTTTTTGTTTGGGTACGCGTTTCTGGTGTGGGGAGGTTTCTCCCAATATGGACACTAAGATGGCCGCTTTGTCCATATATACTTTTCCCAGAAAATGATCTATATCTCGGGAACCAGAGCTCGTAGCGTAAAATCACAAGGTATTAAAATTGATAAGGGCATTATTTTACGTGTTTTTAAACCATAAAAAATTTGAATTAAAAAAAAATTATTTTATTAATACAAACACTACATTATTAAATTTGCAACATTATTAAAAATTATTAGAAAATTAAGCTACTATTAGTAACAAATAGTATTAAAAGGTGATTAAAAGTTAATTCCAATCATTATGGCACTTTGGAAGTTCACAAGCACAGAACCTGGAGCAGCCAACTTCATTCTTCCTACAGATACAGATGTTTGGACGTGCACAAGTCTTACATGAACAAATGTGAGGGAAATCAGGAGGAAGTTGCTCGGTGATAATTTGAGGAATCCATCCTGTTTCCATCTGCTCGTATCCATAGTCACCGGGATAAGGTATACCAAGATCTTCTAATAGACCATACCACTGGTTAGCCTGTGTATATGCCTGCTTGATGTGTAATGCCGTACTAGATAAAGTCGGTGGAAGCTTGGTGAAATCTAAATTTTTCATTCGGTGGTATTTAAAAATTCTTAAATCATTAATTTTCCTGATGTCTTTAGATAACATCCTTGTCAAAAACTCTTCAGCATTTTCAATTATTGTATTAGAGAGATCTTCTTTTCCAAAGTTTTTTAACAAGTATGCATAGTCTTGATCCACTTTTAAAGCTGCGTGTTTTGTGCCAAATTTGCTTGTAGTGTCACATCCACTTAGTGAGTGAACAGCAGGGAGTACTTCAATGACTTGATTTGAAACAGCTTGACACACATCGTGTACTGGAATAAATCTTAAAGTCTGTCCTACCCCAGAATAAGTCCAAAGTCCATTTAAACCATTAGCTTTAAATTCTTTATGAAAAAAGTAAACGGCACACACAAATACATCTGTGTCCGATGATGCTATTAAAACACTTTCAACATTTGAATGCTTAACGGCATGATTTATGTGAAAAAATATTCTTTCATCGGCTTCTTCAAGGGTACAACATAACTGAGGTTCTTCTGTAACAATATCTGCTTCTATTTTGTGTGTTGCTTCTCCAGCCATACCACTGAAATAAAGTATTGAACTTGATAGTCTGTCCCTATGTTGAATAAGATAGTTTCGGCAAAAATGTTGAAACTGTGTCTTGTTTTGAATTGATGACCAAAAAGCATCCATGTCTTTCGGCAAAGGTGTCACACTGCTTGAGATTGTCATGTTGATGGGATCTTTTTTCATGCGTCTCAATCTTTCTGCAGTTTTTATACTATTCTCGTCATATAGATCGAAGACGATATCAACCCTTTTGGCGGATTTTGACAGATAAATTATTCTTTTTAGTATACTTTCAGCAAAATCACCAAAATTTTTAATTGAATCTGAAGTAGCTGCAGCTATGGTACGAGCATGAAGCATAAAATCAAAAATGAGGCAGGATGTATTGGGGTGACAATGGGAGGAACTTTTTATTTGGCTTTCAAGTTCTTTTACCAATTCTGACTTGTTTGATTTTAAAAGCGCGCCATCTTTGGTCAAAAAAAAGAAGTTGATGTTAGCTCAAATGTTAACAATTTATCAATTGAATAGCCACGATCTCTTGATATGTCAATTATTCTTTGAGCATTCAACGTTTCCAGTTTTACATCAATAGGTTTTGGCTTTTCTTTACTCTGGTTTCCTCTTTTTAAAGAAAGTGTATCTAGTAGTTTTTTTGACTTTTTTATAAAAACTTCTTCACGGAACTTTTCATATTTTAATTGACCGTCATTAAAACAATTGAGTTTTAATTCCGCCTCTTCGGCTGACAAGTGTTTACCTGTCGCCAAATTAAGAACATGGGTTTGGTCTTCTGCAGGAAAAATATTAATTCTTTTGGTTATGAAATTTACCATTTTTCCAATACACTGATTATCTATTTGTGTGATAGTTTCAGAAAATTCGTGATGAAGATCATACTCATCATTTTCAACGATTCCACAAATTCTTCTATGAAGCATATTTATTGAATACGTCTCATGCTTAATTATGTCTTGCAATGCTATAGCCTCTTTTCTTCGGGTCATTCCTATTATACCACCCTGACCCTTAGCAGGTTTATTGTAGCACATCTCCAAACCCTGGTCCATACCAACACTGCTAAATTTTCTATCTCCATGTTGAACAACAAATTCACCTCTATTGAATGACTCTATTATACTAGGAAACTTCTCGGGAAGTTTCAAACAGTCTTCATAGTAAACTGAGCCCCATCGTGCGTAATTAACCTTTCCAAATACAAAAAACAAAGGCAGTGCTCTTTTGAATGCAGACAAATGAAGATCCCAGTTTCCCTCTCTATCAGCTCTAATAAAATCTCTCAATATTGGGCACAAAGTGTACAGAAAAATGTTCCAATAGCAAAAAAGTTTTGATTTTTCTTCACCATTTTTGATAAAGTTAAGAAAGTCACCATGGAAATCCCGCAGAAGGCCAGCCATGTCTTCAATTGTCTGTTTTGCATTAATACAGTCCTTATCCTTGCACCAGGTTGCCAAAGATTTTAAGTGGTCGAAGAGTGGCTGGTACTTTTTATTTTCAAATTTCATGTTGATATTGGATTCGTTGAATAGCTTCTGATATAATGTTTATCGCTCGAACTCCTCTACAGTAGTGATTACCTTGTAGGGCACTTTCAACAATTTTAGGACCGAATACTTCGGTCTCCACTAAAGCTTCAAAAATACCGCTATATCCAAGATATAGCCCAAGACAGTTTATTATAATTTTAGTTGTATGAAACGAACCCAATCCAAGAAAGATATTTTTAAATTTATCAGGAAACTGTAACTGAAGTTCCTTGGCTATATGGTATACTCCTTCGTCACTAAATAGAGATCCACACTCTTGATTTACCTGTGTTATTACATCTTGACAGTTCACCATAGTAGTGTATATAGAGGCATAATTGGTTGCTGGAAAAGGAAGAATGGGAACACTTGCTGAAATTGTTTTTTGGAGCTTTCTTTCAGTAACTAATGAGTTAAAAGCGCTCCATGACGGTACCAAGCTAAAATCTAGAAAACTATTCGTAGTTATGTCATAATTCGATAGAAATCGTGCCATTGACCACGTAAGGTCAATAATTGTTGATGTTGAAACTATTTGTGTGTCCATGGTCTCCGCTGGACAGAAATCTGGATCAATGTTTCCTCTTAATTTAGGTTTAATAAATGGCACGAGTTTTTGACAGCTCAAAATATCATTCAGTTTTTTTTGGCGTTTATTAAATGTAAAGTTATCCAAATATAGGCTCTGGAGATTAGTTTTGGATTGTTTTTCATTCTGAAAGAGGACTAAGACTGTGTCATGTGAACCACCAATGCCTGATTTTGTATCCTCTTGATGGTCAAAGTTATCCATAGCTGCTCTAAGTGGCATCTCTCTTGCTAAGTGTAATGGTAATGGAACACGGTGATCAGCCGTTAGTTCCACAGATCTCGCGGCAAAGGCATGATTCATTCTCTGAACTGTCTCATAGCTACAGCATAATCCAACATGGTTAAGAGATGTTATTAAAGTTTTAGATTTACATGTTTCATGAATTGCTTGTGCTGTAGAGACGTGAAAAGGAGTTTTTTTCATGCCGTTGTGAAAGATAAAGTACAGTAACTGAAACAGCGTATCAGACCTTCTTTGTCTGTGGTTATCAACTCGATCTGAAGATAATCCCATCATTTGGTTGAAAAACGTATCCCAAAGCGTAGGTCTATTATGTTGAAAGCTTAGGAGGCTCTTTTCAATGTCTTGTTCATCACAGAATTTATTGTCAAGATCAAATTCATACTGTTTAAGCTCATTGGCTAATTGTTCTACGGTATCTTTTAAACTGTTAGAAGCAAACAATTTCTGAACAACTTTTTTCGTACTTATCTTAGAGGAGAATACGAGCTGGGATTTTATTTTCCAGCTGACATTTCGAATTCATGAAACCAGTAATTTCAGACAGTTCATAACCATTTTTGGAAAAGTCTAGCGCATCAATTACTTTTTGGAATCCTGTAATTGTGCTGTTGGTAGACAGAGTTTCAAAATTCTCAGCGTTTCTTGAATATTTTAATAAGTAACTACTCATACAGGAAGAGTGGTAGAAAACATCTGCTGCAAATACACTATTAACATCATCCAGTGTGCTTGTCCTTGAAAATACTTCATCTTGAAAGTATCGTGTTGCTAACAAAAATTTTTCTACCCTTTCCTTTTCACAGACCCGATATAATTTAACATCACCTTTATACTTTTTGCTTCCACATATGATGCAAAGTTTAACTTCATCACATTGCTGCCTATGGCAGTGCTTCTTTTGCCTATTTCCAGTGTCTTTGGTGCCATTTATGGAAGTAGAACTGTCAGAATTTCGGGTTCTTTTTATTCTTTGTGAGCGTAGACAGTATTTTTTGTAACAGTCAAGATGATAATACACTTCTCTATCTTCTAATCTTTTCTTTAAATCGACATCATCACTGCAGTTAGAGGCATCAATTAATTTCTCTCGTCCATTTACAGTCCCATATATTTTTTTACCAGTATTTCCCTTTTCACATACAACACAAATTTCGGATAAATTGGTTTTCTTCCATTTCGTTGATGGTGGTACTAGTTGCACTCCCTCCATGTTTTTTGTCTGTCAAATAGTTTTCTATAATTCTGAAACAAAACACACAATAATTAAAATTAGACTTTTAAAATTAGACATTTTATGACCCTTAAAAAAAATTAAATAAATTTCAATATATATTATGTTGTTTTCATAAATCTTAAAGCATCTAATGTAAAATTATCTACTTATCAATTTTAGTCCTTTTCAATTTTGAGCTACCAGCAATAGTTTCCGAGATATAAGACGTTTTCTAATAAATCTACATATGCGCCATCTTGGGCGCCATATTGGGAGAAACCTCCCCATAACAGAAATGCGTACCCAAGCTAAAACATATCCTTAGGCATATGGAAACTAAGTTTTGAAAAGAAATTCTCTATACACTTCCGTGCAACAGTCCTCACTAGTGTGGCCCCTGCACTATAAATGATAATTCTTAAATTGACCTCCTACTGGACTCCTCACTGCATCTACAACATTTTTTGCAATGGTATTCGGGCTCGGATGAGGGGAAGATACATTAGATTTATTGTCAATACAGTCGATTTCTTGTAATGGGAGTATGTTCTCGATATCATCATCTTTATCATATGTAGCTGAATAATGAGCTTTATGGATTAAAAACATAGTTAAGCTATCCCATATGGAAGCTAGAAGAGTAAGACTCCACGCGTATACGTCTTTAAGTGCTTTAAAGTGGATGACCGAGTCTATTAGCCACTTAATGATCTGCATCATGGAAATAAGTCCTATAAACCCTGCAGATATTGTTCCGAATACTGAAAATCCGTTCCATAGCTTAGTCCATATTTTGGAGCCCATTTTCTCAATGTCGTCTCCAGTTAGGAAGTTGGTATAATCACCTCCTTGTAAGTCCGGGTTGAGACCATCAAAAGACCTGCTAATTATATTACTCACAGCTCTTTTCTCATCACCATACATTAGATGGTCTCTCAATTGGTCCAGCTCATCTTGAGAATATATTCCTGCCTCTCCTAAATTATCGGGCGACACAAATGTCCATTCCAAATTTGTGTTAGGGTCTAATACTTGGGGGTCTTGCGCTCGGACTAGAGAGTACTGAACATACCACCATGAATCCACCAAGTTATATTGGACTCCCATAATAGGACTACATGCAACTTCCTGCCCTCGAGATACTAGGTTGTGAAATCTGGGGGGTCATAAACATAGATTTGTTATTCACGGTGACTGGCAGTTCCTGATAACATCTTTCAGTTGCTCTCCTAGTCACTGGTACTGGATGACATTTGGACACATATACAACTTCTCTGGCTAATGTACTAGCGTAACCTGGTCCTGGACCCATTAGGTAAGCAAACTCATTTGGATTGGTAATGGCTATTGACAAATGTCCACGTATGGTGTCGCACCTGAGTTGACAATCCTGTTGTCTAATGTAGTCATATAGGCTTTCCATATTGATGGCTACGAGCCTCTCCACGTAGACAAACTTGGAATTCATATAGGCGAAGAGATCCATGTCTGTGGACTTAAGAGGCATCTTTGAATGGTAGTAGGTTAATCCAACTTTCTTTACCAGTAAAAACCTGGGATGATCTGTTGTATAAGCTGTCAAATGGCATAAGGCGTAGCGCTTACTCAGTCTAAATGAGAATAATATTCCTGACTGAGACGTACTAACTATAGCTCCCTCGTACTGATCCACCGCCATTCCATTTGTTCGCGTTAGATCAACTACCCCTTGATATAATACTTTATATGTTGGCACTATGGCATGAATCATCAGATATTGTGTCCCAATATGTCTCACCTTCATGTGAGTCAACGCACTTCCGAGGAGAATACTCACATGCTAATCCTGATCTAAAATGGATTGTATTTTTAGTAACATCTGCAGTGGCCTGGTATTTGGTTAGTGTTACCTTGATCTGTGCAGTAAAGGTAACGTCGTGCCATCGGCCAAATGAATCTGCATAATAGGTCCCCTGACAGGCGTAGTTAGAGCTAATTTGTCCGGCTAATGTAACACCTTTGGTGATTGTTTCATCAGGTGCCAGGTCACTTATGATGATGGGGCGACCTGGAACCAGATCGAGAGCCACGCGTCCTGTGGAATGTACATCTAGACATTTTTCCTTCAAGAGCATGAATACATAGCTAGCCGTAGCATCTGTTACTGTAGAGGTATGACTGTACATTCCACAATATTGAATAAGTCGGGTAACTTCTACCATACATGACTGAACAGTAGCCTGTGTACAGTCTCCCCCATCTCCAGGAGTTGAAATTCTTCGGATGCAGTAGTAGATTTCTTAACAGAAAATGTAGATGTTTACCGCACTGAAGGGGTGTCTTTCTACAAACTGTATCCTGTTCGCAGCGCCAGTTAGATTTTTTAACCCATTAGCGCCCGGAACTATTTTTTTTTTTTTATTCTACCTGGCTTATATTAGTTGAGATTGGTGTAATAACAATAAAAAAAATTAAAATTGTTTGAAAACAGAAATATTAGCTGATACCATATGGTATCACTGGGCGGTTAAGGTACAATAAGTTAACCCAAGAAACAAATCTTTATTCGTTTGCAACTATAATGTAATATTGTGTATTATCTTTGAAAATAATGTAGACACATGTATATATCTATAGAAGTAGTACCTAGGACGTGTAACTGTTTACTCATTTGTATGATATTTGGCGAAACAAGGAACACATAACCCAACATGACACTTTCTAATGTTAATGTGATGACCCATATTTTCAATCCCTTTGAAGAAAAAAGCCGCCCAATGGCGTGCCTAATTTTTTTTTATAAATTCGAATATTGTGAAATAATGTTTTTTAAATGTAATTCAAATTAATATAGTGGATTAAAATCAACCTGCATCAAATTTGTGATACCATTTTTTCTAAATAATGCTCATTTAGCCAGACAATCTGAGAAGATTGTCTGCCCAGCAAGAACCACGGGGAGGTATGAGCTATCCTTACCAGGAAAAAAGGATTGGGTCGGGTATGTTAGTAGGAGCATGGAGTTAGTAATTTGTTTCAATTTTTATTTTTTTCATTTTTTTTTCAGTTTTTTTGCTTTTTTATTGGATTTGGAAAATATATAAGTACTACTATTATGAATAACCGGAATTGTCAGAATCTTCTGAAGTTGAATCGTTTTCAAGATGAATAACTATTGGTGCTATGTTCGCAATAGGCGGTAAATCCGTATATTCTTTTTCGGTTTTTATTACATGGGCCACGCAATTTTCCCATATATCGCTATAGTTTTCATTAAATACTTGCCGAATATTGTCAAGGACGACTGCGCTCAAAGTTGGCGACTGATTAAATTTCCGTAAACGGCTTTTTACTGTACCCCAAACGATTTCTATTGGATTGAAGATACAATAGTATGGAGGTAATCGCAAAAGGGTATGACCGGACCTACTGCAAATATTATCAATGACATATTCTTTTTGGAAATTCCTACTTTTTATCATTTCAATCAATTCTTTTTTTACCGGAATCTTATCAGGAATATCAATGTTTTTAGTTCTCATGAATTTTAAAATTTCATCTTTTTTCGTGGTGATATTGGGAATTTTATTTAATATTCGCGAATGATACGACGCGTTGTCCATTACAATTACCGAGCTCGGCGAAATATTAGGCAAAAGCTGTTCGTCAAACCATTTTTCAAATAAATCCGCTGTCATATCTTCGTGATAATCAGCGGAAGACTTTGTTATATTTTTAGCCGAAAATAGCAACGCATTAGGTACAAAACCATCTTTACTTCCGGCATGAAGAATAATAACGCGTTTTCCTCTTGAACACGGAGTATCCAAAGAAAAATTTTTTGTGTCGTCAACCCAACCATACTTGACAACACCATGAGTATCGAACCAGGTTTCATCTAAATAAACAATTGTTCTGTTTGAATCACGGTACCCTTTTATTTTGCGCAAATACTCCTTTCTAAGCTCAACTATACGCCTAGATTCCATTATAACCATGCGATTATCTAACTTCTTATATTTAAATCCACAATTTATTAAAACCGCGCGCAGTGTTTCTAAACATTGATAGTTATAATCAGGAATATCCCGCAATTTATCGCGAATCAGTTCTAGAGTTGGTACCATATACACATGGTTCTTCCAAAAGATTTACAGTCCATACCAGCACAGCGGCGTCTGTTACATGGAGCAACGTAGTGGTGCATACCATCAAAACGTACGGTTGGAAGAAGAGTCCGGGAAGTTGAAGTTTTTGCTGGTCCTGGCATTTTAGGAGCTACACCGTAACGCACCAAGTATACCAGTACTAGTTCCCTCCTAAACTGTAGATTTGTAGTTTTACTATTGCGTTTTCTGTATAGTAACCAAGCGTTGTTTATTGCAGCATCCAATATCCATGTAAATATATTCCAGTACCACTTTTTGCTTCTTATGCCATCCCGATAACTGGAAATACACTCATCCATGAGGTCGGTTCCGCCCATATTTTGATTATATTTGGCGATGCAATATGGGCGATCTACGAATATACTTTTTCTCCCGGCCTGTGAGAATCGTTTGACGGATCCCAATGGGGATACTCCTGCATCGGTGGAAGCCATGGTAACTACAGATATATCTAACCATCTCACTTAAAGTATCCCAGAATTTTTTTCCCAGATGTGCCGATATTCGCCCCTCTTTTTTTTGGAAAAAGACTTTTTATTGAGTAATGGGCATGATTCCGGTATACGGTTTTCTCTTATGGTACCTACAGCACCATAGCCTAAAAACCGTAGATAATCAAATAGGTTAAACCCTGTAAACAGATTATCGACATGAATATTATAGCGTAAATCTGGATAACGCAATTCTTCAAGCATCAGTACTAATGGAGATGCTGATTTCCCAAAGAGTGTCTCGTATTTTTCATTTCCACGAGGATTTTTGCCCTCACCAGATAACCCTCTGTTGAGTTCAACGACCACATTTTGTAGCCAAATCTAATCGGCTTGCCACGGATGAATTGTTTACAGCCGTGGCGGCCAAAAATCATTTTTAATTTTATCCATCAATGGACGAATCTTCCACGCCTTATCTGAAACATCCATTTTAGTATTGTCGGCGAAATGGAGAAATCTCTGTATTTGTATAAAGCGATTTCGCCTCATTAAGTTACTAACCAATATGTTTTTTGCATCGTCCTTTAAATCCCAATACATACGCTTATACGGAAGGGTATTATAGCCGCTCAAAATTAGGATAGCCAGGAAACATTTGATTTCGGTTGCTGAAATTTTTGGATCGGGCTGATTTAAAAAAATTGCATATTTTTGAGTCTCTTCTACCTGATATTGGATAATCTCATTGTCAAAAAACATCTCAAATATATCGACACATGACAAGCTCTCATACTGGGAATAATTTGCCTCTGGAAAACTGTCCCGTCCAGTTTCTAAATCACCTTCGGTCCAAATGCAATCCAATTTTTTATCTTTTATCAAGACGGTCATTGATCCAAATGTAGTTTGGTTGTACGTCCTGGTCTGTCTGATCGGTCTGACTTTGAGATCCTTCCTGAATCACCTCAGCGGTTGAAGGTAGATATTCGTCAGGTACCGTCACAGGTTCGACACTATTGTTACCCATTCGAGTATTGTCTATTAGTTTGATTTCCACCGGTGCCCGTAGCTGTCTTCCCGTTAGGTTTTGAACCGTACCTCCTTCGTCCTCATCTGCAGAGTCTTCGTCGGTCTCTATGTTACTCTCAGGGGGCTCTATAAATATTTCATCTACTTCATTAGCATTCATTCGTCTTCAAAAACTAAATCCAAAGCTTCGGAAAAAGTTAGTAGTAGTGTAACTATGTTCCTTCTAAGTCAAACAACACTCAGTATA
>CAJUYG010002350.1:4288-33877 GCA_910591675.1 Galerucella calmariensis | reverse complement strand
TATATAACGTAGCAAAACTATTGTTTGTAAAATCTAAAAGTAAATCAATGTATGGATACTTCTCAGAATTGAGAAATACCTTAATATTTTTCAAATTCAGATGTTTAAAATGACTCATATTTTCTTTTATGTTACCCCTAGCATTATTTTGAAATCCAATTACAATGTGTCTAGGCGTCTCTACTTTTGTACTAGTTTTTACGGCCCAAGTGTGGCGAGACGTTTTCGGTAAGCTGGGATACTCAATCAATTGCCAAGATCTGAATTTTATCGGTAGTTCCTGGTTACTTTGAATAATTTTGTTTAGATGTAATTCATGTTTTATGTTTGGTTTCACGTGAGGAATTCTCCAACTGATGTGAGTTAATTCAATTTTAGGTTTTTCCGTTTCATCTGTATGTGTGACTGAGTCTCTATCATCACTGGATCTCACCAATATTAGCTCTTGTTTCATGTTTAAGATTATTTTATTAAAATCTTCAAAGAATCCTGACCATAATTTCAAGGGTATACACACGTTAAAATTTCCATGTTTGTCTGACAACTTGACATCTTCCTTAGGAAACCATCCAGAATTATTCAGAAAAATACTTTCATTTGAATTATAAGATAAATAATTTTTCATTGTTGAAACAAGGCCAATATCTCTCACTGAATCAACTACAACACCGTTCAGTTCATATCGAATTTCACAGAATAAAAAAGCTATTGCATTATTGATGAATTTCAATTATGTAGGTACTGTGTTGGTTTCAGTTAAAATTTTCCCCGTGATCTCAAGATAACTGTCAGCCGGATATGTTATACAATCTAAATCTTGCACTACAATACGAATCTCATCATTATAATTCAACTTTCCAGTAATATATGGTTGGTATGTGTGATATTCATAATCCTCCACAGCCATGTCATTGAAGGGCTCATCAGTGACTTGTAATATATCCATTTATATTAATAATTTAAAACCGAGTGATTTTAAAAAACGTTTATTTTTAGGCGTTATAACGGCTATTCTCTTACACAAACTAATTGTAGACGGTTTACTCATCAATCTTTTATAGTTTTTTTCAGCATAAGGATGGGAAAATTTTAAGACCATTTTTGTTGTCGAATATGTAAAGTAATAGTAATCTCCTCGTCTTGAAAATTTATAACGTTACCACTCTGATCAATAATTTTTACTGTTATGTTGTTAATTGTTTTAACACTTACAGGATAATACAAGATATTTTGAGGAGATTCAACTATTTTATAGCCACTAGGAACAGTAGGAAAAAATTGATGGATAATGTGAACAGGATGTCCATTGAGATATGATCCAACAGCAATGTCACAATCTATTCCAATAGAATTAACTTGTAAAATATTTATAGGTTTGGTAGAGGTGTGTATTTCATTGGGAGTTAACAAAACTTTTTCAAATCCAAATACTTTACCAATTGAGTCATCAGTTAAGAATGAAATTGTCTTATTACTAGAAATTGATACGTGAGATGTGTTTAGATTTGGGACTATGTCAATTGTTGAATCTGATGCTACTATAAGCATGTGTTGTTTAATATATTGAATTATTTCATTAAGTTCATAAGCACCTTTAGGTATAATTATTGTATCATATATAGTAGGACCTCCAAAAATAAATCTATTGTTAGTTTCATCAATATTTGGTATTGTATTGAAACTATTGAAATTAACTAAACCAACTTCATAGTCATATTTATCATCCAAGTAAATGGGAGGATTGAAATTATAATTAAGAATAGATGATGCACCACTAAGTGTAACAGAAAATGACATTTCAACTAAAAAAGTTTAAATATTATGATTGAAATATTTATGTATGAATTGAAGTGAGTGATGACCACAACTATACGAATTGTTCTGTAGTCTATCATAATTGTATGTTATATATACTGGACCGTTACTATGAAAATACTTAATCAGTTCCATTGGTGGAGGTAAATTTCCATAACTATCAAAGTAAATAATTTCCTTGTCTGATTTTATGTATGATGTCCAATGTGTTCCATCTCCTCTAACTGTATCTATATTCAAAATACCACATTCATGTTTATGAATTTTCTTTGGTAAATTATCTCTCATAAAAACTCCCCTAAAAAAAGGTATTTTCAATATTTTAACATATTTCCACAGATCTTTATCGGTAAGCCCACGATGGGGCAATTTCAGTTTTTTGTTGTTCCTTCTCTTTTGTATGGTCTTAGATAAAGACCTTTTCCTTTATGTCTTAGTTGTCTTCTTGGCTTTTTTTGATGTTTTTTTTTCAAACCTCTTCCCTCTTTCAATTCCATAGCCATTTCATGTCTTTTTTGTTCAGTTAATTGTTGATTGTTATACTTTGCATCATTTACTGCCTTTGCAATTCCAGCTGCTCCACCTCCTAGAGCTCCTAATGCACCCAACAGTGGTAATATTAATGGTAAAAATCCACCTATTCTCGTTGGTGTTTGAATTATACGTTTTTTAGGTTTTTTCTTACCACCACGACGACTTTTTTTAATTCCTACACCCATACCAAGTTTACGTTTTCCTTTCATGACTGCAGTAACAAACAATGAAGCTACTTTTTCACCTAATGTAGCGTCCTGGGATTTAACTCGTTTCCAAGCTTTATCCTCCAATATCTGATCTGCTTTATGTCTTTCCTGTAGATTATTATTTTTTGCGTATGCTATATCGTGTTCTTTACAAGATTGATCTAAAAGATTAATTCCCTTATCATTTCGTTGTAGCCTTTGTTCTAGTTTTGTGTTTGGTCCACAATATTCGTATCCACCAGGTAAATGAAGTTCAAATGGTAGTTTATTAATTAACGAAACTAAATCTCCACCTTTGTGATGACGACGACGACGACGTGATTGTAACTGTTTATGTTTAACATAGTTCTCTATCTATATATACTCTGATCACCCTATAAATACTCTCAGTGTTGTTGACTATATAAGATGAAGATTGCAAAACATTTTATAGCTTTACCTGTTGAAAATTATGATTTGAGCTGTGAACAACAACGTACTGCAGGTAAACATGGATATTTATTTGGTGGAGACTCTAAACGAGCATTAATCATCGGTCCCAGTGGTTGTGGTAAAACTAATGCTATGTTATCCTTAATAGATCATCCTAATGGTTTGAGATTTGAAAATGTATACGTTTATTCCAAGAGTTTACATCAACCAAAATATGCATATTTACGTAATTTAATTCAACCCATGAAAGAGATTGGATATGAGGAATTCAACAATTCTGATGATATAATTACTCCAGATGCTATAAAGACCAATTCAATTATTATATTTGATGATGTAGTGGCTTCCTGCGATCAAAAACCCATTCAAAGTTACTTTTGTTTTGGTCGACATAAATCTACAGATTGTTTTTACTTAAGTCAAACTTATTCTGCTATACCAAAACAATTAATTCGAGATAATGCCAATCTCCTGATAATTTTTCAACAAGATTTCACCAACTTAAGACACATCTATGATGATCATGTTAATATTGACATGTCATTTCAAAAATTTAAAGACATTTGTTCATACTGTTGGGGGGAAAAGTTTGGATTTCTCACTATTGATAAAGATTCTGAAATAGCATCTGGTGGTCGTTATAGGAAAGGATTTGATGGATACATTCATATATAAGGAGAAAAGTATATATAGTCAATTTCAAATCCAGCATGAATCCTAAACTAACTCAACGACTGGTCAAAGCTAGGCAGGCGCTTCGAAAAAAGTATAAAAGTTTGAAGCGAAACATAAACCAATCTCAATCACGACTGGAACAAACCTATGAGCCCATTACTCAACCGCTAAAACAACTAATATCAACTATCGAGAAACAAGAATTGATTAAACAAGAACCATCAATATCACCAAAAAAAGAATCTCGCCTATCAAGTTCAAAATATCAACCAAATCCTTCCCATTATGCACTTGCTTTCGATTCACCCAAAGAGGATGTTTTCAGTTCTAATACAAATGATGATGATGATGATGATGCGTTTGAGCCAAATAAAACTTTAGGGTACAGTAGTGATGAAAATATTAGTAGATTTATGGATGAAAGTATCCGTGACCTCGGTCGAATGACCAACGACCAAGGTATCCAGCAATATTATGAACAGTTTGAAAATCCCTTACCTAGAGTGTACATAAGGGAAGGTATTGCTGACACCGAAGGACAATTTGATAATACTCTTGGAGTCTATCATGATTTGCAGCTAGAAAAATTCTCTATTGGTGATTCTCCAATTGACTTTGTCGGACCTGATTTAAAAATACAAGGTATTACCTACAAGGGTACTCCAGGTCTGTATGAACTGTTATTCAAAACAGACCCACACATTTTTACTAAAAATGATGCTAAGGAATATGTTGACATTTTAGAGAGAACTAATGCTCTATACACAAAAAATAATAGAAAATTACCAAAACGGAGAATTCCCGCAAAATTAAAAAATAAATTCACTAACGCTATTCAACCTTTCCTAGGAATTCCTCTTGTTGCACAAAGAGAACGAGCCTTTTCAGTTCCCACTATGACTACAAGACAAACAGCAGCAAAACTGAAGGGTGGGAAAGGTTTAACAATGATGCGATATTCTCAAAATCCCATCGATTATAAATATTTTGATGATTTCAATGAATTGATTGATAGATTACGCTTACTTGTAGCTTCAAAACAAGCTGGTAATAATGCTCACCAAAATGAAATAGTGTCTATTGTTGAAGAACTAAGAGAAGGTGGTATAATAGCATAAATAGATGGATTATATTCACATTAGTAGCTATGCCGTTAAACAAGTTTAATCAACATTATCTCATCACACATTCCAATGATGAGGTACTACCACAATCACCATTCTATATTTGTCAACCTGCAGACATTCAAAGTTTAGCAATTATTAATATTAGCGGAAATATAGATAAAAATGTTAGTTCATTAAACTATATATTAAACAATAATAATACTGAATATACTTTTCCAGTAAGTGGAAAAGTGGTTAATATCAATAGCAACAAACCACCAACTAAAGTATTAATACTTTATAAAAATAAATATCAAAATTTGAGTGTTCTCAACCAGCAATCCATAACAAAGGGTGAAAAGATTTCAATTGGTATAGGTAAAGAAAAAAATTATTATCCATATATTGAACTTGTGTTAGAATGTCCTCTGGTGAGCTCTACATAAATATAGTACTTTTCAAACAAATGCATCATTCCAACAATGCCTCTTAATAAATTCAATCAACACTATTTACAATCATCATCGTCGTCGTCGTCGTCGTCGTCAGTTCCAAAATTAAGTGCACAGTTTTATATTTGTGACTCTTTTGATTATCATGTTGAAAACATTATTCGATTGAAAGGCGAAAAGAAAACTAGTTTAAATAAAGATTATTATGTGTTAGATAATGCAGGTACAAATTTTCTTTTCCCCTACAATGCTAAAATTGTACAAGTTCGACATTACGCTGCAGATGGAGAGGTTTTAGTTAATGGTATATCATTCAAATTCAATGAAATTAGTGGTAATAATTTCAAGAAAGGTGATAAAATCCTATTTAAATTGGGTACACCTTCTTCTATTTGCATTGAATTCATAGTGCAGTGTCCAATAGTGAAAGATGAGTAAAGCACAAGTTGTGAATGAATTACATAAACCAGCAAGAATCAATTATAGAAGAAGACATGTTGTAATTAAAGGATTACATGATTTGATACAAGCTGATTTGGCTATTATGACTCCCTATTCAAAAACTAATAGGGGCTACAATTATATCTTAGTTGTAATCAATGCTTTCAGTAAATATGTGTGGGTTGAGGCGATTAAAAGAAAAACAGGTAAAGAAATCACATTAGCTATGAAGCATATCCTAGACCAAATGAATGTTCCACCTAAAAATCTTCAAACTGACAACGGAACTGAATTTTATAATAAGAATTTTCAAGAGCTCATGAAAAAATATGGTATTAACCATTACAGCACATTCTCCAATTTAAAAGCAAGTATAGCAGAGCGAGTAATTCGTACTCTAAAATCTATGCTATGGAAACAGTTTAGCATGCAAGGATCTTACAAATGGTTAACGACTCTACCCAATATTGTCAACAAATATAATAATACAAGACATTCCACTACAGGTGCTATTCCCAGTGAAATAAATGAGAAAAATGCAAAGTATATTACTGCATATAATCACCTGAAAACTATTGATCCAAGATCATCAAATTTTAAAAAAGGAGATTTTGTTTGAATTAGCAAGTATAGACATGTCTTTAAGAAGGGTTATACTCCAAATTGGACTGCTGAAGTTTTCAAAATAAAGAAGGTGAAACTTACTAATCCAACAACTTACATACTGGAAGATGATAAGAACGAAGAAATACAAGGAGGATTTTACAGGGAGGAATTGCAAAAAGTTAAATATCCTGATGTGTATTTAATAGAGAGGGTTTTGAAACGAAAAGGTGATCGGTTATTAGTAAAATGGCTTGGGATGGATTCTAAATCATGGATAAATAAAAATAGCATTGTTTAAAATTATTATTTTTAATGTTAAATAAAATTATATAAACTGATCGACAATTTATTTACACATTTAAATTCTTAATTTTATCATAAACCTTACATCTATGTTTTATATCTAATATTAGATCTATAATTTGAGAAATTTCAATAATTCGTTGCATAAACCGTAGTCGGTCACATGCGGCAATGATCCATGATGATCCTTGTCTCGCTTGTTGATATGCATATTTCCAAGTTACTAATAAATGAATTTTGTTTCTTGTTTCATCAAAGTGAATAGTTTTCTTCACTTCTATTGTATGTTGTCTATTCTTCATATTTCATAGCTGTAAATCTTCATCTTTAAGTAACTGAGGATATCTATATATTAATTCTAATGCGATAGCGTATGTCTCGTTATTTAAATGTTTTATGGGTTCAATTATATTCAAGGCTGTAGGTACTGGATCAGAGGTGGAATCTTTTATTCCCATGTGTAAAATTTTCAGTGAACTAGCAAATTGTCAATTTTTCAAGTCTGTTAATCTATTTTCAATGAGTGGTAACATTTTCCATAACATTGAAGTAGTATCAGCTCTTAGATAAATACAAGAATCACCCCTATAAATTTTCACAACATTCCCGAATGATAATCGTTTAAATATCAAATCAAATTCACCCATATCTAACGGTTCCATATTCTTTTTGTTTGTTGATCTAAATAAAAAGTCATCAATATCATTTCTACATGATAAAAAAATGTTCCATTTTTGTGGACTGAATAAAAAATAGGTATTTTTGGTTCCAAATATCCCAACACATGGATCATAATTTAAATAAGGGGATAAACCAACCTTTACATATTTTGTTTTATATGTATTTAGAGACAATTGACGTTCTCCCAAAAATACGTCATTATCTTGCAATTGATTCATATATGTAGTGTTTGTGAGTGATTCAACTACTACTATTACTACAATATACTATCGCTATTAGAATAATTTAAAGATATTCTCTGGTTGAAATCTGGAAAAAAAAATCTCATTTATTCCAAAAATTACATCATGCTCTCGAGAAATGGAAAAAATTGTTTCACCCCACTCTAAAATAAAGATTATAAACGTTGAAAATCGCTGAATCTGAACAGTATATTAATAAACTTCAAAAGTGAATTTTTAAAATAAAATCATGTATAATCAACAGCAACAGCACTATCATCTAGAAGATTGTATTTGTCCAATGAAGGACCATTGGCTATACAAGCGACGATTATATCAGTTTAATGAAGAAGAACTTGAGAAGTTTCCATTGGATTATTTGATTCAAAAGGCGCAACCACTTGAGTTATTATATGCATGGTATAAATTACCAAGAGCATATCGAGACAATTTTGATTTACAAATCCAACTGCCTTGTTTTATACATTACAATCGTCCTGACTGGCAAACTCACATCGATGGACCACCTACATCACAGTCAAGATGTCATTTATGTAACTTAACTATTGAACAAATACATGTTTGATGTAAATAAAATCTGTTTAATATACTATGTTTTTTATTACATAAATTACAAAGATATAAATTTACAAAGTTACAAAATTTCTTAACTAGGTACTCTTTGTTATATTTTATAAATAATTATGATATATCATCATTTCTATCAATCTCATAATCCTCAATAAATCGCTACTGACTACTCTTATAACCCCAGGGAAGTGTGTCAAATGACTTTGAAATTAACTGACGTTTATCATCGTATGGACTTAAGGCAATTTTAGTCTGTTCTATACTAAATACATTGTGAGCATATGAACGAATAGTTTGTTGAGTTATGACTTTTGTGTTGAATTCATTTAAGCATGTAATATAATCTTCAAAAGTAATAATATTTTTCACTATATTTTTTTTAATCCCCTTAGATTTTTTTGAAATACCAAAGTTATTCAGTTCAATAGCTATTTGGTTTGAGGACATGCCCTTCTTTTCAAGTTTTTTCTTAAAACTTAATTTTTCCTCCTCACTGACTTGCATTTTGTAGGTATACATTTTAGAACGAAGACCAGCAAAATGAGTAATAATTTTACCATTTGCCTCATCTTTCATCAATCCCGGTATTTTTTTATTCACCAACGGAATATTATAAATATTATTTTTGTTATAATCTGAAGTATCAAATTTGTGGATATTTTTTTTAATAATATCTTCGTAAACGTCTAGGTTACTTATTTCATAGATAAAACTATTTGTGTCTGTGTACAATAATTTACATTTTTCCACACCTGCTGTTGGTATTATAAAATTATAGTGAAAATCATACATACAAATTTTTGAAAGATCTAAAATAACCATACCAATGTATAGTGGTTTATTAAATATTAATTCTATTTTATTCAACTCAATTGCCATCAAGTTTTCATCAAAAATTGTTCTATTGTGAAATCGTGGACTAGCAATTAAATTTTTCGCCCCGTAACGTCCCTCCCATTTAGAGCAAAGTTTAACGAGTCTATGTAATCTTATGTTTTCCATAGTTTTTCCAAACACTGCGTTATTAGCAAGTTTAAATTGATTTTTTTCAAAGTTGCTTGTAGCACTTACCCTTAATCGACTGTTTAATTCAATATAAGGTATCAACCATTCTGATTGATTGAATTCCAACACTTTATGTATTTTCGTAATTATTAAACCATGTGCCAATGCTTGTTTTAAATTTCTATAATGTATTGTATATTCTTTTTTATCATACAAATCAGCTATCAACTTTGGTAGTTTTAAGGCTGGAGGAATGCGATGGTTGGCACAAAAAGGAAAATCTTTATGTAGAGTATGTGGACTCTTTGGATACTCTAAATCCACTTGTAATATGTACCCAATCGGAGAATTGTCTGGAATTGTTGTTACATCAATGTTTGAACTTGACCATTTAAATCCTCCAAATGGTAATGGTTCACACATTGCGTAACCGTAAAGGTTATTCACATCTAGGTAAAGGATTGTTTTGGTGGGTTCTGATGAATCATATCTGTCACCCATATATTTATTGTTTGCCTCTGAAAATCGACTACAGCATACCGAAATTCCACCTCGAATCGCTTTTTCTATAAACATAACCATGTCAACATCCTTTAAAATTTCTAATTTACATTTAGTATATTTTAACATAGCATCCCATGTGTAGCCTGGCATTGTATAATACCATGCAGGATCTAAACCATATGTTTTCAATGCTGTTTCTCTGAAATTATCCATAACATCTGCTAGTAACAGAATATCTATCTTCATATACAAACTACTGTATTCTCCAAGGTGATTTATGTTGAAAGCGGTCCAAACATTTTGTGCATGAGTGTAATCAGTCTTGCACAATTCCACATCATTTAGTTTATTATAGAATTTTTCAATGCGTGGTAGCTCTTTCTCCTTCAATTTATCAACATTATCTACATAATCATAGGGAAACACCCCTTTTCTAGTTAGAAGTTGAAATTCATAATGATCTAAATTCTTAAACTCATGTTTTAAATTCTGAAAATTGTCTAAGCTCAAAGTCGAAACAAGTTCATTAAGACTACAACCCATAAATCTAAAAGAATCTATAAACCTAAATTTAATTCTACTATCATTATCTGTTAGAGTGAAAGATATGTACTTTTCTTTATTTAGTGGAAGAACATATACATGTCCACGCTTGGCAATGTCTTTTATGATAAAATGTGCGTCATAATTTGAAAGGTTGTGAAATAATATTGGAACAATAAACAATTTTTTAAATGAAAGATTACAAGTTTGATGAGCGTAACCTCTAAATAGTCCTGTAAAATGATCATGGTCCTTAACAATTATGTCTCTTTGATTAAAATGTTTCTCACAAATGTGACAAATATGTACATTTACATTTTCTATTGAATCTACTATTATTGGTATTATATTCACAATTTTGCTCTCAACAAATTGTGCAATCTTTTTAATTTCATTTGAAAACCAATCCATACAATCTTCACCTTCATGATGATTGAAATAGGAAAAATTGTTGTTATAAGTACATTTCATATAATATCCTGCGCAAAATGCTTTATGATGTTGGTTTTTATTCGTTGTTTTTGATAATCAGCATAGATAAGGAAAGGTATTTTTTGTTTATAGACAAAATTTCTAAATTCAACAGCATCATATTTTGGGAATGAAATTTTACAGTTGTTTCTATTTTCACATAACAAATAATGCTTTTTCAACTTTTCCTCACTATAAAAATAATTTAAACAACGGTCACACAAGCTAATTGTAGCTCTATGCTTAGTGATTTGAGATCGAATAAGTCGTGAAAGATTTTTAATTAAACAATAATGAAATTTTATTTCAATATTTTCATCATCATCATCATCATTATCATCTTGTTCTGATTCTACAAAATTATTCAACTTTGGAAAATACTTATTTTGAATTAATAACAAATTAACATGTTTCTCTAATTTTCGTTTGGTAAGTTTAGCAGGTACAACTTCATAATATGAACTTTGTTGTGTACAATTTAATTCTAGAGCGTATACGTTTACGGAAATATTATTCAATTCCTCAAATTTGTTAATTTGATTTAGTTTCATAGGTAATTCTAACCCTTTGACATTTAACACAAGACTATAGTGTGGATATGATGAGGTGAGTCTATAATTACCTGTTGGTGGGTATAAAAAACTAACAATACTCCAAAAAAAGCATGCGTCATCTCTATTTTGAATGTTGATGCATGCTTTTTTATTTTCTATCTGAGGTGGTAATTTGATATAAGAGGTTCCATTACCAATTTTATATTCGTTTATAGCTACCTCCAATGAAAGAATTTTTTGTAGCGCCCAACCGCTTGATTCTTCCGAAAATTCTGACAGTTTATTTAAAATATAATCTGTTACATGTTCTTGAAACCAAATAGCTAAATCAGTTGATTGATCTAATACTGCATTAGGTGTCACAAAATACTTTTGATCAATTACTTCTTGATCACCTGACGTTTTAACAAAATCTGCCCACAGTGTGGTATTAATTTTTACAATTAACTTTTTTTTAATAATTTTAAGAATCTTAATTTTAAAGAGATCAAAAGCATCTGATAAATATTCTTTTATTTCTTTATGATTTACATTTATAATCACTGCTGTTTGAACTCTACTTTTAAAACAAGAAATTATATTTTCCCAGTAAACTTTTCGATTTTGTTTTACACCAACATGTTTGTTTTTTAATTTTATTAAACATTTTAATCGTTTCAATTGACCAATTTTTGTTAATATCTTACGTTTTTGACCAACCTTTAAATTATATTTTTTCAATGCTATGTTACATTTTTTAATATGTTCATTAATTAATTTTATTGATTTGTTTTCAGCAGAGTTCACTCTAATTAACTTAATAGATTCATCAATTTTGGATAATGTACCACGATATTTGTCCATAATATTATATCATAACTATTTATAAAAATATAACTCACCAATAATTAGATTTCAACAATTTCAAACGATGCTGTTGGATTCAATTTTCCAATGTCTACCGCTCCTCTGAATATTATAGCGTACTTCCCTTCTTCAAAATATTTTATATAAGGTTTATACGTCTCTGTTACCCTCTGCGGTAGGAACGTTATTTCTTTCTCCAGTTCCAGCAGCACCGTTTCCCCAAATTTACTCCTAACTATTTTAGCCGAAATGATTTTTTTGGGTTCCCCTAATATTAAGTCCGTTAATTTTGTAGTTGGTTTTGGGTCTCTTTCTAAAAGTGAGGAAGAATTTATGGTTTTTAGATCCATTTTACTAAAAATAATAATATAATTAAACATTAGAACACATTACTAATTTAAATTCTAAGTAAAATAAAAAAAATAAAAACGTCTTACCTGTTGTTTATTGAAGGTGATGATGCGATTGAAAACAAGAAACGATTGAATTTCACAAGAAAATCTTGAGCTTAAATACAAAATAAATCTAATGACCTTAATAATAATTGCATAGGTATTTACTTATTTTCCGCGACTTACGTAAGACTTTCAACTGCATTAGTTGTCTCTGGTGGATTTTTAATAACAGGATGGTTATAGCAAAGTATAATATGTATCATAGACTATCCCATTGAAAATATATTCATTCGTATATAATTAATGTATTATCACCTTATAGATTTTTTTTAAAAACTAATAAACTATCTAAAATGACCTCAATAATAATTGCATACCTATTGCATAAGACTCCGGACTGCATTAGTTGCCTCTGGCGGATTTTTAATAACAGGATGGTCATAGCAAAGTATTATACACTATACCATTGAAAATATATTGATTGCGTATATAATTTATGCATTATAGCCTTGGGCGGGCTTGTTTCCTATACTTTGTATACACACACAGCGCATTCCATTATATTTATGCACTTATACAGGATGGTTCTACCAAAATATGAGGATGTACCATATACTGAGTGTTGTTTGACTTAGAAGGAACATAGTTACACTACTGTTAGTCCTCTGAAATAAAACCGTATTTTATAGTAGTTGAAACACCCAGTGATACCATTTGGTATTACCGAATTTTGGACACCCTATACAATGTTATTTTTAAAAAATGAGTAAAGTACATAATGTCCTTTCAAAGTATACACCCATCCTAATATATTGTACTGCTTTCGTTAAAAAAAAGTTTGTACAACAGAATAAATTCACTTACGTAAAACGAATGTCCATGATTTGTCGATGTAAAAGACGAGTTCACAGCTGTTACGTCCGCACAGATTATACCGCGATCGTTGTCGTACAACTGATGGTCTTTGGTTAAGTCAAATCGGGAATAAAATTTGACCCCTCCTATTCGTGTTGGAAAGCCTGCCCCTATAGTTACCGCGGATTTGTCGATAACATACGGTATCACTGGGCGTTAATGGGTTTTAAGTAGAAAATATACTTTTTAAAAATTTTATTTAAACTTAGATGACAACAAGTTTTTTGTACAAAGGTAAAATGTAGACTGAATTAAAATAATACAATTATAAAACAATAGAAAAAATATAAAATGCTGATTTTGATAAAATATAATATTCGTGTTAACACGCGTTGGAAATGTTTTGCTGAATTTAACAAGTGTAATAAGATATAATTATCTAGTAATTTTCCGTGGGAAATGTCTAGTAAGCAGTTTCATAGTTATGGGTCCATATGACTTCTCCCCTCTCGGTTTCAACAGAGATTGGGGTAGTTCCATTGGTTTACCCTGGGCTTCTTCTTCTGAATTTTTTGTTTCAATTTTTCTTAAATATTTTTTATAAACATAAATGATTAGTAAAATTATTAAAATTAAAATTATTATCGCTGATATTCCTAAATGACTTTGGTGGACCTCTATCGGCAATAAATTTGGTTCTTGGTACTGTGGTAGCAATTTGGTTTGATCGTCCATATGTAAATTGTTGATATTGATTTTGTGATAAATTTCGGCAGGTACTTGAATACTAGGCCATTCTTGGGAAGATATTTTATTGGATCCTATCCATGTATGTTTTTGAAATGAGTAAATTCAATCGTTGTTTCCTAATATGACATTGCATTTTGAAATTTTTAATGATTTGAATGATTGTTTGCAGTCTTCGTTAACATCTACTATTTTTCTTGAACAAATTATTGTATTTCCAACAGTGAGTTGAGTGAAAAGTGAAAAATCGTTTTTCGCAAAGCGAAAGGTTGTCTAGATTACAGTTGTCTTCATGGGGTTCTTTTTCACAATACAAAAATAAAAAAGTTTTCCTGAATTCTTCATTGGTCCATTTCGTTGATCCTTTTGAATTTAACATAAATGTGTATGGGGGTAAAAGGATATACTTTTCTTTATTGGGAATTGGGATAATTTTGGAGATACGGAGTAATTCATCGGCTAATATTGGTACCTTAAGAGTAATATATAAAGTTTTTGGAGTGAATATTAAATTTACTTATTTCAAGTAAAGTTGGAATATCTGAAGCAATTTCGTTATGAGAATGAATAGTGTGTAAGTAATTAAAAATGTCTTCTAATTCCTTTTGTTTAATTAATTCTACATTTAAAATTTCTTGGTTACTTAATGATATTGTTCGAAGTAAAGTTTGAATATAGTTTCTTAAGTCTCTGATTTGTTCTAATTGAATATAAATAATAATTTCATTATTTAACCTATCGTTCAAACTATTTAATTATTTTAGAACATTTTTTGCATAAATTTGTATTTTATGTAAATCTGTTTGCCAACGTTGAGTTATCTGTCCTGCAAACGTGTGCAATTTTGAAATTTCGGACATTAATTTATTTTCGTTTAAATTAACTTTTTCAAAACTATTTTGAATTTCAATTAAGACATTTTTAATAAGATTTCCAGAAATATATTTGATTACTGTACCGAGACCGTCTACTAAACCTCTTTTAGATATTTTATTCGATCGAGCATACATTCTCAATTTATTTATTTTTTCTGAGAGTAATTCGATATTTATTTGATAAATTTTTGATAAACTTATTGAAGTGTCATCAAGTTTACTAGCTAGATGAACTTGATTTGAAACTAATTTACTATAAGAGTTTTCTATTTGTTCTATACTTATACTGAAATAAATCTTTTGATAATTGACTCTATATTTTGCCAATACTAAATTATCCAAGATGTAACCTGGGGGTTCAATGGTTTTGACGTGAAGTGCCTGATTGGCTATCGTCATGGTTAACCTCGAAAGATTAAGTATTTTTCAATCCATCAGTTAGGGCATCAACACAACAGTATAACATCAATCATTATAGTGTTTACAGCGAGAAAAAAGCATCGATGACTGAAAGAGTCATACGAACAATAAAAACAAAAATATGTAAATAATTTAGCTTCATCGGTAACTATAAATGGATAAGTATTTTACAAAACATTGTAAACCAATACAACAACACAATACATAGTACGACAAAGATGAAACCTGTAGACATTAAGAAAAAACATGAGAAAAAATTATTGAAAACTGTATACTATAGAATAAAAAGGGTAGATTTACAATATCAAAAACTTGAAGTTGGTGATAACGTTCGTATTTTGAAAAATTCGAGGAGTCTTTGATAAAAAATATTTACCAAACTGGTCCACTGAAATTTTCACTATATGTCAAGTCAATCTAACCAATCCTATTACATATTTTTTAAACGATTATAAAAATGAAAATATCCTCTGTGGATTTTATAATGAACAATTACAACGAGTCAAACATTCGGACATTTACCTTGTAGAAAAAGAACTGCGCTTCAAAGGTGATGAAGCATTTGTAAGATGGTTGGGCTTTGATGATACACATATCAGTTGGATGTATAAGAAAAATATAATATAAATAGAAAAAAACACTGATTAAAAATCATTTTGTGCAATAACCTGTGTAGTGCAAACATCATAATCTACCATGTTTATTATTGATGTAAAAGGTTTCTCATTTGAAGAGCAAGGAGTATTTTTATGTCGAGAAATTGCAATATTCAATATCATAACAAATGAATATGTTCACAAGTTTGTTAAATCACCATTCAGTGAAGACATGGTGCGCAAAACTCAATTAAATAAATGTAAAGATGTACATGGTTTGTCATGGTCATCCTGGACTGACGATAATGAGATCAAATATGAAGAAATTTCAAAATTTATTCAAACTTATGTGTTGGATCAATGTGTATACGTTGCAAATTGTCAGATACAAGATTATTAAAAAAATGTTCCTTTATAACAAAGTTATTGTGTTGGATGAAATATTTTCAATTGAACAATGCAAAAACATATTCAAGTCTCATCAGTGTAGTGAACATTTAAATAATAAGAACTATGAATGTGCTCTAGAAAATGTTCATTTATTAATTTTTGGTTCCAGTATTGTAATAGAAAAAATAGTTTTTGTTAGATTCAAATATTTTAGGTGGAATAAAAAACCTGATGTACTATACATTTTTATTTTATTTTACTAACTAAAATTTTTGACTGCAATCGTCAAATCCAAACTCATCAATATCATCATCCTAAGGAGTAGGAGGAGGAGGAGGATGTGACGTTGGCGGTGCAGCTGCTTCTTCTCCTTCTCGTCTTTTCTGTGGGGGTTGTTGTTGTTCATCGCTTTCATCATCATCAATTTCATGAATTTTTGGTACTAAATACCTCTTAGAAGTACCCGGTTGACCTTCCAATTGCCTATCTAAATTTTCAAATTCTTCATCTAATAGGTTGAATTTGTACCTTTTAATTATACTTTCAAAAACTTTGAAATCTTGATCCTTTCCTAATTTCGTTCGATAACGAATTTGAAGGTAACCAAATTTTTTTCTCAAGCGTTTGATATTTTGGTGAATATGATAAGGAAATAAACACCTTATCCCCCTTTATTGACATTTCCCTCACACCATATCTATAATAAAAAGATATTCAACACTTTAAGCAAAATTTCAATAGATATTGTTAAACTTCAAATAAGAGAAATATTAACATTGGTACAAGAAAATATATATATAAAAAAAACCTTACTGGAATAACTCTTTCATCACCAGCAAAACGTGTTTCACCGGAAAGTGAATTTTATCTTCCGTGATTATGATAATTGTGGTTGGTGTGGTAGCCATGGTACTTGATTCACTTGAGAACTTGTTTTGGATACAAAATGTTTGAGAATTTGTAGTTAAAACTTATTAAAAAAAAATCTTTGACGTATACCCCGATACGAATATTATTTTGATTATTATGGAGTTTTATTCCTATCAAGTCGAATACATGTGTGCATGATTTCAAAAAATATGTTACACTGTTGCGGGGTCAAAGGTCATCTCTCTTGTTTGCTAAGAAATAGTTGTCGAAAATAATATCAGTTGACGTCATTTTCATTATTCATAAAAGGAGACCGTTTCCTTTGCACACTCGTAGACATGAAAGTAAATTGTAGTAAGTAAAATGGCATCGTTGTCGCAACAAGTGATTGATCACATTTCCAGTGAAGCTAGCAGTTAACAAAATGGAATTGGTGAGTAGATTAGCTAAAACAAAAACTGATATACTAGGACTAATAATTTTATTATCTAAAAGTTCTTGAATTTGATCTGGGATCTCTTGTTTTAAGTGATAAGGGTATCTGTACGATTTTTGATGATTCGGTGTATGGTCAATTGTTCTAATATTATGTTTAACTGCATGAGTAAATGTTAAATCTAAGTGTTCATTATAAAATATATTTTCAAACTTTACACAAAAAGAAAATATTGCATCTTTTTTTCGGGATTCAGATGATCTTTTCGAAGAAGTTTGATACTCAGTTCTAATAACAATCTTACTAAAAATAAAGCCATTTATTTTAGGATATTAGATCAAAGGGAGCTGTCGGATACAATCTAGGAGTAACTCCTAACTACTGGACTCCTCACTGCATCTACAATATTTTTTGCAGTGGTATTCGGGCTCGGATGAGGGGAAGATACATTAGATTTATTGTCAATACAGTCGATTTCTAGTAATGGGAGTATATTCTCGATATCATCATCTTTATTATATGTAGCTGAATAATGAGCTCTATGGATTAAATACATAGTTAAGCTATCCCATATGGAAGCTAGAAGAGTAAGACTCCACCCGTATACGTCTTTAAGTGCTTTAAAGTGGATGACCGTGTCTATTATAGTTCATTTGAAAACCAAGAGGAGTTATTTGAAAAGCCTCACGCACACCACTAAAAGTTACCAGATTAGTTACTAAGGGGTGTGTTCCGAAATAGTCGTGTTCAAAATCTATGAAATATTTCCTTGATTGACTTGACAGGGAAACTAGCCAATCGTAGGTAATCCTTATTTACTGGAAATTGTTCTCAAGATGTCGAGTTGAGATGTAAACAAACCGAGTATTCTTCTATAACCTGTGAAACTTTTGTATTATTTTGATTGTTTCGTATTTGATGTTCTTGAGAGATTAAAATGGACCGTTTATTGTACAGTTATATTAAAGGTCTCTGTTTGAAGTTATTTATTTTATAATTGACTCATGCTTATCAGAAGGGCACCAAGCGACATCTGCGTAGTTTCGAGGAAACGCCGTCTGAAGTTGCAACATTGCAGACACTTACTTAAATTACTTTCAAATAACAACATTTATTCATAAATATGAATAACTCAATTTACTTAATTTCTGAGAAAAAACTGTCCTAATGTACGATTTTTTAATTAATTTTGAGACTTTTGTCGTTTAGTTCCTTTCTAATAAATAAGCTTAAATACATTCCACACTAAGAAAGATGTTTTACAAAATGAAAATGAAACGTCAGTTGTTATAAAATATTCATTTCAACCAAAACGAAAGTATTTAACTGAACAAAAATTAAGTGTAATGCAAAAAATATTCCCAATTGAAATTTTTAATCATTGTTAGTTTCCTCTTCAAACTCATTTTCGTAGTCCAGATCTGGCCCAAATCCCTCCAGGTCATCTTCGAATTCTGCTCCCTTCAAATTTTTATAAAATTGTTTTGCATCCGCCGGAATAAAAGGCATCAACGCCTTAATATCTGCAAGTTTTTTTGTTGAAATTTCTTTTCCTTCTGGCCAAAGCAATTCTAGATTTGTATTGAAATATTTTGATTGTGTTTTTTTCAAATTCTTCTGAATATTAATTTCTTTGAATACATCATTATTGTTATGGGTATATTTAAAAAAGATACTGAAAGGTTCTCCTTTTGTTATTTTTATAACTCTGGTTTCAAGCCAACTAACTTTTTCTTTGTTTTGGTCTTGTTTTCTGTTGACAACTGCACGTTCTATTGCTTGTACAGAAAAGAAGTCTTCTTTCTTCATTTCTGTTACAGTCAATGGTTTTTTATGTCGGCAATTCTTCATTATGTTTATATAATCATTGCTAGTATAAATCCTTTGATTCATCTTTATTGCTTTTTCAATAAACGAAAAATCTGAATCGTTGGGTAGAAAGCTGTGGCCCGGTACTAGATACTTGAAATAAACTGTTTCTAAAGTTTGATGATTTCTGAGAATTGTTTTCATCATTGAAACAATCTTGATATTGCGATTCTGTCCTCCGCAACTATCTGACCACATTACCTCAAAGTTTTTTCAAAAAAAGTTTTGCACACAGTCTGGTTTTTTAAATAGTATAACCTAGTATGGGATCGTTTCTCGGAATTTTTAACCCTTTTACGTTTAATGCTTTCTTTTTCAATATTGGCTGCAATGAACGAAGTTTGTGAATTATAATTCGCTAGTTTATAAAATTCATCAAAAATATTTCTTCTGTCATCGTCTGAAAAAAGTGTATTACACCTCTTCTTGCATGGACATTTGTAATTCTCAATAAAATGTTTTGAATGAACAGGCTTTCCAGAATGTGTGTAATAGTTTTTATTACTGTGTTGAAGCTTACTTTTTGTCTTAAATGTCTGTCCTACAAATTTTCTCTTTCATCCCTTTTTTGGTCGTACTGTTGCAGTTCCCGTTAGGTTTCCATTATCTTGAAGTTCATTTTCGGGCATGGGAATGTAGTCAACATCACTTGCATCTTCTACTTCTACTTCTGAATCATGCTTTTCGAGATTGTTATTATCTTGGATGTAATGGTGAATATTATTATCAGTAGTTGAAGTTTCCGCTGGCTTTCCATTTTGGACATGAATAATCTGTTGGTGCATAAAACTTGTCGCAGTCTCTACTGGAATTTCTTTTTCATTCACATCGTTCATGTCTGGAACGGAATCTGCACTGGATGCTTCTGCCAGGTAATTATTTTGTTCGTCGTCGTGTGATTGAGTTGAGTTAGCTACATCCATAATAAATACTGGAATCTCAAGTAGTATTACTTCATCGGAGTTTACAGCTGATGAAACGGTCGGAATTTGATCTTCAAATACACATTGCATATTTTCGATGTCAAACAGTTTTTCCTGTTTATTGAGTGTCTCATCAAGTAGTGTGGAAGACTCGTGAATAGTGGCGACTTTCAGCAGATTTTCCTTCAAAGAGAAAAAATATGTCAAAATCTAACAAATGGTTCCTTCACAATTGTATGGATATAAAACTCCGGGGAAATATCGATAATAATAAAATTTACTTACCCTTTCGGTATTTTTAATTTCGGATTCTTCCTATTTTTTCCCTGTTGCAGAATCTAATGCCATTTGTACCAATTTTCTTCCGCGATTCATGACTTCTGATGAGAATATACCGTCAACACACTGTCGATAAAACACTTCTTGTGGTCGTAGATGATAGTTCACCTACTATAGATCGGTGATAACTGAATATATTATTGACCAATTCAGTGCTGCTTATAAGCCTTTTTGTTAATTCCTAAGACTAATATTTTATCTACCACCCAAACGGTCACTTTTTGTAATAGCAAAAAAATGCTGTGAAACACCGCTAGAAATTTCGGTGGTTCCATTCATTTTACAGTAAGTAGACTATTAGTGAAATGGTTTTTCAAAAATACTTGGATGCACATGGTACTTACCTTCTTTCCTCCTACAAATTTATTGATAACACCATTAAATTGTTTAGCTGGGTTGTTATTTTTATTCAATAAAATATAAAATCGAAGAAGCACAGCCCACAATTCTTTGTAATGCAAAGCAAATGTCCTGATACATTCTACATTCTATCAGCATTGGCACTACATTTTCATTTTTATCTTTTTTGTCGAACAAGTACTTATCACAATTTTTATGTTCACCAAAAATGTGATTGTTTGAGATTAGCACATCTTTTTTGAAATCGTCCACTTTTTTCAAGAAATCTGTTGTTTCTTTGTTCCTAAATTTAGCGGCTTTTTTGATGGAGGTTCTAAATTCTGAAATATTGTTCTCCAATGTTTTTCTCAATGACACTGAATATTTTTGAGCAAAGAACTACTTCTTGTGGACTTTGTAATCTCTTTTAACTTGTTACACATATTTCGTAGTAAGTGATTTACCATACGGCTTTTCCTCCAAAAGTTTATTTGTGATGCTACTATCCCAATCACCTATCATTTTTGTGTACCTCACTCCATGCATCGCTCCACTATTTTTAAATCTCTCCATTATTATTGCAGATTCCATAGACGTTGAAGATCCTGTCCAGTTTTTAACACAAACGTGTTCTTTTCCTCTAGTTCGAACACATACAATGTAAAATTTATTTTTCACACCCATGAACAAGACCTTTTTGGTATGACTAAAAGTCTAGTGGGCGCGTTTCCGCTTATAGTGGAGTTCTTGTAATCGAATTAACTTCGCGCCAAAATTTAAATCTTGAATTAAAATCGTATAAGTAAGTGGATATAGCAATGCGTCATCTTTTCGACTGCGTCATCTTAACCAACTCTCCCCTAACACTTTTTTGTACAACTTTTTTCCATCAGCTTAGAAAAAATATGAATGAGGTTATTTGATTTGGAATAGCATATATGGTGGAAATACGGCCAAAAACAGATGTTTAGGCGCAAAAAATGAAATACATGCTTTCTTAATAAATAGCTTTTGATAATGACAACTGTTATTTAAACATATAGGTACCTACTAAAAAGGTTGTACTTACCTAGAAATATCTACACTAACTTAACTATTAATCTTAATCACTATAATTCACAAGTTTCAAATATTTGTCCAAATGTCTTAATAATATATAAAAAATGTACACAAATTCAAAAATCCCCTATTTAAATACGCCGGCAAACAATTATTAACAATAGAACTACAATCTTACACTCCAAAAATATGAATAAATCTTACATTCAGTAAGCGCAACAGCGATCGGTTCGCCAGATAAATTATTATTGTATATTCCTCTATAATAGTAGTTTATATTCCAACTGGTCCGCTAGTTCTGGCAATTTAAGAGTTCGCTCACATCGGCTCGCTGAAATACTCAGATTTGCGGAGTGTACAGGAATTAATCTGTATGAGGGCGCTTTAATCAGTCGTTCAACAATTTGAATTTGTCCGGTTCTTTAGTACCGTTTTTCTCCGTTATTAGAATGTATATTTCAATGAAATTATAAGGACATTTTACTGACAACTAGTTGCAGAAGCTATGCATGTTCAATCCCAACTTTTTTTGTGATTAACAGAAATGAATTATCATTTGTCATTAATATAAAAAATATTTGAAATTTAAATATGCATAGCTTATGTGCTATCGTGAACCACATACGTCCTGAGAATTTGAGCAATTTCCATGCAATATTAACTGAGGAAAAAGGGGTTTTCGATAATAAGACAAGTTTTCATAGATTTATTCGATTATTTTTCTTTATTCTTGGATCTATATGTGAAAGTTCATGGATATTCACTGATTACTATCAATTATCATCACGTTTTAAATATATAAACATTTTATTAGCCGATATTTGATAAAATGTGGAAATGGTGGGAGCGCTAATGCAACGTTGACTCTCAAGGCCTCTTAAACGAGACGTCGTTTGCTATGATTTGTTAACTTTTAGTACGAAGGGTGCTACGTGGGGGATTTAGGATTAAAACTTGAAAAAATTTGGAATTGTGAACAAAAACTAATAATTGGTTTGTGTAGTATTAGAAGAATTAACAGACGATGAGGATTTCTTACAAATTTTGAATGGTCTTTTACATCCTAGAAGACCGCAAACCTTTAGGAATAGACCCAGTCATTTTGAAATATGGTCTGATAAGGAATTTAAATGTAGATTTCGATTAGAAAAACGAACTGTGAGATTTGTAATCGATCAAATCTCAGAAGAAATTGCATTTAGGGTCGATAAGTGAGTATTTGAAACTGAAAATATCTATAACGATTATTATAAAAATACCTATGATATTTCAGGAACCATGCACTCACACCTGATATGAAAGTGTTGTGACATTACGATACCTCGCTACAGGTTCTATACTCCAGGTTACAGCCGACTTCAATGGGATTGATAAGTCAACAGCAAGTCGAGTTGTTCGACAAGTTACAAGAACTATTGCAAGAATCGGTCATACCTACATTCAGTTTCCTGAAACACAAGAAGGTATTGATTATACTAGACAAGGTTTCTTCAACATCAGTAGATTTCCTAATTGTATTGGAGCACTGGATTGCACACATGTTAGGATACAGTCACCAGGTGGTATTCATGCTGAAAATTTTCGGAATCGGAAGGGATTTTTCTCCTTCAATGTTCAAGCAGTATGTGATGCTGGATTGAAAATAAATAATATTGTATGCCGTTGGCCTGGATCTGCCCCCGACTCTCAGATTCTTAGAAATTGTAATTTGAGGGCCAAGTTTGAAAATGGAGACTATGGAGATAGTTTACTAGTTGGAGATAGTGGTTATGGGGTAAAAAGATACCTTATTACTCCACTAAGAGATCCACATACTCCTGCCGAACAACTTCTCAATGAATCCCAGATTAGAACACGTAACCCAATAGAGAGGTGCTTCGGTGTGGTCAAAAGAAGGTTTCCAATTTTAGCTCTAGGTATTCGTTTACGAGTGGAAAATGTAGAAAGGGTTGTAGTCGCTTCAGCAGTACTACACAATATAGCTTGCATTATGAGAGATGCTGAACTTCCAGTTAATGAAGAAATTGAAGCTGCTATAAATTTTCTCAACAATGTAAATAACGTTAATGTAAGAGAAAATGGTGGTGTCAACAATAGTGTTCGTTATGCTTTGATACACAACTACTTTGCAGACTTACTGTGAAATAAATTAGCTAGATGAATATTGTTTTAATCGTCGTGTTATTATTAACTTTCTTTCAACTTCCTATGATAATAAAATGAGACAACTTCAAACAATTCCATTTTTTTAATGCCATACAATTAAACCTATTTTTTGAGCATTCTCTTTTTAACTTCGAGAAGAGACATATTCATGTCATGTTCTTCTTTTAAAAATTTCATTTTCATTTGTGACTCAGCTTCTTGTAATCGCATCATTTGATCATGTTTCTCTTGCATGTGCTTAAGTTTTAGCTGATGTTCTTCGTAGAAAGAAGTTTTCTGGATTTCAGCAAGTTCTATTTTAGTAGAACTCCATTCAACCAACTTACTATTCAGAGGGTTTCGGTTTTTCTTCAAGTCATTTTCTGAAACAAAAATATAAGTATCAAACAAGACTTTGTCAAATAATAATGGACATTAACAATAGTTTGCATAAGCATAGAAATCCTTATTTTTCACCTTTATTGCTACAAGACACTTTTTTGGGAGTGGGTCTAAGTGGTGATAAAATTTCCTTCCTCAACATGTCTGGGGTGTATTTGGACCAGTCCTTGATTTTTCTTGCTTCTGTTGCCATATCTGAACACGGATAATTATGTTCCGACAGTAATGGTACTGAAAAAAAGCAATAAGTATCTATTTCTTTTTAAATATAACAGGTGATATAATACTTATTTACCAGTTGTTCCATTAGAAATATCACGAGAACTTGATGCCATCTGAGAGTTAAGTGAAAGTGTTAGCAGGGGCTGAATATCATCAATTGCTGTGATTACTACGTCGTTAAATTTTTCATCTCCATGATGCATACAATTAGGCAAATCGGTTATATCCATTACATTATCCATGACTTCTGCCTCATCACCTAAATTTAAATCAGTATATTATAGTTTTCTCCTTAAAACAATGATGAACAAAATATCACTAGAAACTCACCATCATGGTCAACCTCAAAATCCGATGGTAAACCTGTCATCTGAGTTCCTATGATTTCCTTTATTCCTTTATCGATATCATCAAAATTAAAATCCTTGGGTGGCCCACCGCCCGTCTTTTTAAGAAATGATTTTTCATCAGCATATTTCTGTTTGCTTCGTTTCTTCACATTTTCGTATTTATTCCTTAATATCTGCAAATGTCTATAATTTTCCCCAGATATACTATCAAATTAATCGGTTACTCGTTTCCAAGCAGTTAGTTTTATTTTGTTGGTGTTTGTATCACTTCTTTTGCATTCAATTTGATCTTTATATTTTTTTACTAAGGATATTAAAATATTCTCTTCTTTCGAACTGAAATTTGTTGATCTTTTTTTATTTTCTTTCTCCATTAATTACTCTTTTTCTTTACAACCACCAACCACATACACCTAATATATAAAATTGATTTATATCTACAACATGCTTTATTTTATAGGATGTATTTAATAACTACTTACCGATGACAATTCTCAAATATATATAGTTTCAATCCAAATAAACGAAAATGAAACGGAATACCATAAGTAACATCACATTACTCCATATACGTTACTTATAAATAAAATTAGGATATACGGGATATACGCGCCATTCAACAGTATCAACTGTCACCCAACGATCAAGTTTGGCATGGGACATTACAATTTCAGATAAAAAGCGTAGTTCAGTGCAACCAACGTGACCTGAACGGCGTTCAACTAAACTAATGTTGATCTTTCACTCTACAACGAAAACCAAAATGAACTCGGTTCAAAGTTGACTGGCAGTTCAGTTGAACTAACGTTCACCGGTGACATCTACAACCGGCACTTAGACGGCTTTGTTACGAAGTATTAAGAAAATACTTATTATATCGGTTCGTATATTTCAGGATAGATTCAGTATATGCAGAGACAAAATATATTCTGTTGTAGAAAGATTTTTGTTACCCTTCCTCAACATAAGGGGGCTCAAGATTTGTGTTGCAAATCCCGAATGTGGTAAACTGCCACTGGTAAAATGAAAGGTCCGTAGATCAGTCCTCAAATCGTTTAATACAATCAACATAAAATGAAACGATTGTTACATAGAGAAATAACGCACTAATTACAAAAAATAATTACAAAAAAAAAATGAATATCCCTTCGTAAAACCGCCTCCTGGACATCCAATTTGGGAAGTTCCTAAAGAAAATAATTTTGATGCACATACAAATATTCGGTTGTAAAAAAATAAACAATAAAGCAAATATGTAATATAAATTTATCAATTATACCGGCATCCTACATGGTATAACATAAAATAGGTTGGCTACGCCCCTGAGAGGTGTCCACGTTGTTTTTCTGCGCGTGAAAAGTTCTTCGTTCCGCTACTTAAAGAATAATTTTGTCAAAAAGAATTTTTGTACATTACCCCCCTCGATGAATTTCTGGCACTTTTAACAATTTAAATAATTAGTTAGATGTAAACCGGCAATAATGAGGTTTTATGCACCTTAATTCGATTTCGATTATTGAACTTTCGAATCTTTGAACAGCACTACAGCACTTAGCATTTCAAAAAATTAAACAGTTTTTTGTGGTGTAAGAGAAAGAAATAACGTTCGAGATACGAACTGGAAAGGTTGGAAGGTTGTCTTCTCTATAGGGTGTTGTGAGAGACTGAAAAGACCCGGTGCTCTAGTGAACTATCACGAGTCTCGACTTGTTGGGTGACTCCCGTCAGGCTGGCGCCGGGGAGGTATTTTTTTGAAATGGTTAATATATACAGGGGTGCGCATAAAATAAATAAGTAAAAAATTAGTGAATATAAAGTCTGAGGGTAAATAAAAAATTGAATTAGGATTGTTCAAATCAAATTTGAACATATTCAAAATTACAAAAATGGTAAATTCAATATATCAGCGGTACCCAAACAAAGTGAATATCAGTGTGCAAGTGTGAAAAAAAAACCATATATTATGATGGACCATGCAAAATTTCACTAGTATTACGCATATAAGCAACAAAACAAGAAAAATAGGTGTAAGCAATTATATTTATTTAAGAATAGTCAAAGCAGTGCAAGCAGTTTTAAATACCTTGGTGAGCAGAGTTGAAGCCAGAAAATAATAGTTTGCAGCGGTAGGACAGGAATATGGTGGGAAATACTATTAAACTAGTTTATATAGAAAAAATTGTTAGACTAATATGTAATAAAACTAATTTCCAGCTTCCGTCAAATTGAAAGTATATAATGGAGGAAATAGTCTAAAAAAAATTAATATGAACTCAAAACTACAACCGGCTGGAAGTTGGACAGCTTGTGGCAACGGCCTCTTATCTTTCCAACAATCAGTTTTAGAATTTCTCAAATTATCGGCTGAAATTTAATAATATAAATCTGGTTGGAAGATAGGACAACGGGTACCCAAATAAGGAGGACTACTGTGATTGGAAATAGATATTGAACCATGATATGGCATCAGCCTTATACTTGTTTGAAAATCTTATCAATTCGTTAACTAAGAAAATATTTAAAAAAGAAAATACTTTTTTTTAATTAAAAGGAACTCAAACCAAGTTACAACCGGCTGAAAGTTTAACAACTTGTGGCAACGGCCTCTTATCTTCCCCACAATCAGTTTAAAATATCAGTTTTCGGTAAATTAAACTATATAGCAAAGAAAATGATTTGATAACACAAAATTACACCCGGCTGAAGGTTGGACAGCTTGTAGCAACGGCCTTTTATCTGCCCCACGATCAGTTTTATATTTCAAAGTTTCAGTAAACTGAGCTATATAGCAAAGAAAAGGATATGATAACACAAAATTACACCCGGCTGAAGATTGGACAGCTTGTGGCAACGGCCTCTTATCTACCCCACGATCAGTTTTCAATTTTCACAAATTTCGGAAACACTATAGATATAGCACAGAAAATGATTCAAGAAAATGAAAATTACACCCGGCTGAAGGTTGGTCAGCTTGTGGCAACGGCCTCTTATCTGCCCCACTATCAGTTTTCAATTTTCAAAATTTTTGAAAAAATCTATTGCAAAGTAATGATTTGAGAAAATAAAAATTACACCCGGCTGGAGGTTGGACAGCTTATGGCAACGGCCTCCTATCTGCCCCACGATCAGTTTTAAATTTCAAAGCTTCGATCAAAATTTATAATTTATTTGGGTAACTTGGGACAGGGCAATAGGTATAAGAGTGCAAGTCCGAAAAATGAAATTCAATATCCAATATAAATGGTATCGTGTATTAAGCGTTCAACCAATGCTGAAAAAATGTTCACTAAAAGGAAACACTAATAAAAAAAATTCGAACAAATAATTATTATCAATAAACAAAATTCTCACTCAAAATTAGTCGGTATAAAATTTTCAACAAATCAGAATTTTCACACTGTTATCGGAAATCAATTTCATACTGTAAACTGAATAAAATATATTATTAGTTCTTACTTATGCTTCACCCTGTAATTTTTATATTACAAATTCCTTTTCTTACTTACTCCAGAAAATCTCGGACGGTCGGCCACTTAAACTTTTACACACTCGCAAAATAAAATAAACTATATATAAAACTATTTAAATAAAACGGGAAAAAAAACTTTTCAAACAAACGGTACCAACAGCAGAGAGACTCAAGATGCCGAAACAGAAGTCGCAGAAGAAGAGAGCAGAAGAGACCCAAAATCTTCGGTTTTTAGAATTTATATTTTTCATTCCCCCCACAATTTTTGGCACTATCGTTGAAATTAATTCACTTTGTGACGCGTTTTCTCCCTATGCGTGGTCTTCTACCACACTAACACATCACTATGGACACCCTTGACGTCAAATCTTAAAACGAAATGCTCGGGCGCCAGATTTTTAACGTGGTTTGCTCCACGGCCCCTTGACCCTTAGCGACAAGAGTTCCAGATAGCCTCAGATGGAGGTTACGGATAGTTCCAGGGGTCTTGTTGAACTTACTTGAATCAACCAATCTCAAATTTCCAACCCGGATGAATTAAATATCAGTTTGGTTTCAACTAACAATTTAATAATGGAATAAATATAAATTTTTCCTTTGCTATAATATTACTCTGTGGTCTATGGTAGTTATGAATCTACAAGGACGGACAAACTAACGGGTAAAAGAAATGGGCAGCCGTAAAAGTCTGAGCGGATCAGATTATTTAATACGGGGAAAATCTGCCAGGCAATCGAACCAGCGTAACTGAGCCACAAGACAAGTTCAATCCACCCTTCGGATTTGAAAGGAAAGACACGGGAATAAAAACAAATTTACCGGCTTAAAAGAAAACGTTTGTAATCTGCCGGGTAAACGAACAAGCGTAACTAAGCCACAAGACAAGTTCGAATATCCCT
>CAJUYG010002349.1:0-33882 GCA_910591675.1 Galerucella calmariensis | reverse complement strand
ATTGAAATTTTCAAATTTTGATCACTTCGCTAGGTTGTTGAATCCCAACTCAACTTAAACACAATAATTTCTCATTTTTCTACCGTCAATTGGTCCATTCAAAAGAGAACAGTAATCCTAGCTCGCTCGGCCAAACGGTGCGGCGGCAGCTGCTTGGCGTAGTTGTGGGGGGTCAGCGCTCGTTCGCAGTTCAACGAAGCTTAAACTTTAATTTTGGTTTTCTTTGTAAAAATTGTGCATTTATAGTATGGTTATTATTAATATGATTACTTATTGCTAGAAATAAGTTACGATGATATTTATAATTTATATCTATAAATCCATTTATTAAATAGATTACACATAATTCGAAACATAGATACTAAGAATATTTATTTACACATTTACATCTATTTTCTACAAATTTTTGCTCTTTTTGGTCTCTGAGGATGTTGCTCTGTACAATTTTCCTCGTCACTATCATTAGCAAATAAATCCTCATCGATATTATTGCTACTATCAATTGCAAGTTCACAATCAACTAATTGACTCAAATCATGTAAATTTGTAAATAAATATTCTTAGTATCTATGTTACGAATTAGGTATAATTTATTTAATAAATGGATTTACAGATATAAATTATAAATATCATCGTACCTTATTTCTAGCAATATGTAATCATATTAATAATAACCATACTATAAATGCACAATTTTTACAAAGAAAACCAAAATAAAAGTTTAAGCTTCGTTGAACTGCGAACGAGCGCCAGTGTTGCCACAGGTGGCTCGTTTGAATTAAAAGTTCCTCGTTGACTCCTCTTTATTAAAATTGGCTCGTTTTTAAATTTTGCTAAATTTTTGTTAAAGTTGAGTAGGTATTTCTGAACTCTCGTGAATTGAACTGAACGGTGTTGAGTGTTGGATTACTTGGATCGGATGAACGCACCACCGCTGAACAAGAGAAATCACGAACGCACCCCAATCCAACCGCTCAGCCTGTTCTTTGTTTTTCGAAAAGTAAAATGTAAAATATTGAGAAGTTTGTTGTTGGTTATTAAATGTTGATTATTAAAGGCACGGTAAAGGCTAGAATAGCTACCTACCCACCCTACCTAACAATGGAAAAGTAATTAAGTTAATATTTTTAAACATTAATATCATAAAAAGTCTACATTTCATATTTATATTTATAAAGGTTTATTATAAAAAACCAAATAAAGAAGGAATTGGGGCATAGGTATTCACTAGTAAAAAACATTTTTGAAAAAGCTCGTTTTAGTATGAATTTCGCTCGTTTCCGCCATATCATCTGGCTCGAAAAAAAATAGGCATGTGGCAACACTGACGAGCGCTGACCCCCCACAACTACGCCAAGCAGCTGCCGCCGCACCGCTTGGCCGAGCGAGCTAGGATTACTGTTCTCTTTTGAATGGACCAATTGATGGTGAAAAAATGTGTTTAAGTTGAGTTGGGATTCAACAACCTAGCGAAGTGATCAAAATTTGAAAATTTCAATTAACATTAGGACAGTATCTAGCATACTTTGAATTTGTTTATCTCAGCTTGTAAGAGTCGCATCTGAAAAATTTTTTTTTCAAAATACTCGTCTTCTAAAAACAAACATATTTACAACGTGAAAAGATATTTTTAACAAATTTTTCAACGCCAAAATGAGAAAAAAGTAGATGGAAAATTTTTTTTTTCGGTAAATGTTCTAAAAAATTATGTAAAAAAAATTTTCAAAATTTTGTTTATGTTATTTATACAGGGTGTTTCAAAAAAGGTAACACCGTCTCTAGGATAGGTGAAAAACTGGAAAATAATTGGGGTTTGCTTAGTAAAATTTTTTTCTAACGCCATCCGTTTTCAAGATAAAGGGCGTTGAAGAAAATAAAAAATTACACATTTCTTACGATTTTGCCGAAACTACTGGCACCATTGTGATGAAATTTTATACGAATATGTTTTGGAAGCTGATATATCCCATGAATTTGTTTTTATAACTAACTCTCATAGAGGGCGCTAGTTACACGATTCATACAACGTATTATTCAACATAACTTTTTTTAGGGTAGAATTATTAGTCAAAACTCCAAGTGAACATAAACATCGTTTAATTCTACACCAAAAAGGTACTCTTGGTAAAACTCGATATTATGTACCGTTTTCGGAATATTTTGATTTGAAAATTATGAAGTAATAACCGCTCCTCGTATAAGTTAATGATAAATTTATTAATTAAAAAAACTTACAATAAGAAAATTAAAATAAAGACAAAGAACATAACATAAAATTCAATTAGAGTAAATGTTCAAAATGTCCTCCGTTTTCACGAATACACAAGTCTATCCTTTTTTCTAAAGAATCCATTAATCTTCTTAACGGTTGGGGATCATCTATGATGTCGTTAAAGTGACGTTTAATTCTGTCTATTAATTCTTGACGAGAATTTACCTCTGTAGCATAGACTTTTTCCTTAATATACGACCAGACTGTGTAGTCCAAAGGATTAAAATCGCACGACCGAGGAGGCCAATGAATCGGAGCTTCTGCACCTCTACCAATCCATCGATTCCGAAAATTGTTACTCAACCAATTACGACACCTTCTATCAAAGTGCGGTGGAGCTCCATCATGCATAAAAAATAATGATGTTCGCTCATTTATCGATAAATCTTCTAATATCTCAAATAAGTGATTATTTAAAAAATCAAGGTACATATCACCACTTAAATTTCCAGGTAGAATATGATAACCTATTAATCTGTTACCTAAAGTTGCTGCCCAAACATTAACTTTAAATGAGTGTTGGTAATGTGATACCCTTTTGGCTTGTGGATTCTCATCACACCAGTATTGTGCGTTATGGGAGTTAAACATACCTTGTCGCGTAAAGGTGGCCTCGTCCGTAAAAAGAATACATTTAAAAAAATTTGAATTGAGGGCTGTCCTTTCTCGCAATGTTTCACAAAAATCGACTCTAACCGGTAGATCGTCCGGCAAGAGTTCTTGAACTTGTCTGTAATGGTAAGGATGTAGCTGCTGCTCTTTAAGTATCCGCCAAGTAGTTGAAGAAGATGTATTTGTTTGTCTTGCCATATTCCTTATACTTAATGTTGGATTTTGATCAACTGAATTTAAAATAATATTTTCTTTATTAATTGTTCTTGTTGTTCTTGGTCTACCTGAATTTATTTTCTTTGGTCTTACATTCCCAGTTTCTCGACAACGTCGTTCAACTGCTCTAAATGTTTTTTTACTTGGTAAGTTTCTTCTAGGAAACTTTTCTGCATAACGCGTAAAAGCTGCACTAGAGTTTCCTAAACACTCGCCTAAAGTTTATAACATGCCGGTGTATTCAACATTTGAGTACATTTTGTTTAACAATATCTAATTTTACAAATAAAAAGGCTTCAAAACTCTATTTATTGTTGACTTATTGTCATAACAATCAATAAATGTCAATTTTACATGGCAAACTTAGAGAAAAGCGAACTTTATCATTAGTTTATACCAGGAGCGATTATTACTTCATAATTTTCAAATCAAAATATTCCGAAAACGGTACATAATATCGAGTTTTACCAAGAGTACCTTTTTGGTGTAAAATTAAACGATGTTTATGTTCACTTGGAGTTTTGACTAATAATTCTACCCTTAAAAAAGTTATGTTGAATAATACGTTGTATGAATCGTGTAACTAGCGCCCTCTATGAGAGTTAGATATAAAAACAAATTCATGGGATATATCATCTTCCAAAACATATTCGTATAAAATTTCATTACAATGGTGCCAGTAGTTTCGGCAAAATCGTAAGAAATGTGTAATTTTTCATTTTCTTCAACGCCCTTTATCTTGAAAACAGATGGCGTTAGAAAAAAATTTCACTTAGCCAACCCCAATTATTTTTCTGTTTTTTACCTATCCTAGAGACGGTGTTACCTTTTTTTGAAACACCCTGTATAAATATAACTTTTACTCTATCGATTGCAACCAACCGCCTCTCGATATCATTGATGTTCATAAATTTAAACGCGATTGAAAAAAAAAATTGTTTCCAATTTGAGCAGCCGCCATTTTGAATTTTGCAAATCTGAAAAAACGTAAATTTTTAGAAGTTCGCCCTCTATGTTAATCTATGTTTTGACCTCGATATTAATATTTTATTTATAATTACCAGCCAAAAATATGATTTTCGAAAAAAAATTTCATTTTTGGAAAATTTAACATCGGAAATTTTTTTTTTGGAAAAACTATTTACGTCACCTTCAAGAGCATACGATTTGCTGCAATTTTCATCTCCACGATTTTTTTGTCAGAACACATCCAGAAATGATATGAGCATAAATCACTTGAATTTTAGGTAGACCGAGCTGTGCTTGCAAGCTGCGTCGCAAGCTCCAGCGGAAATTATTAGACAATCTAAGAGTGATGCTGGGTCGATATATTTTCATTTAAAAATGAAAAATCAGCGATGGGATACTTTTGATGTTTAATTTTCGACCTTACTTTCCCGGACTAGTACTTATATAAAAAATATCAGCCGTATTGTTAGTTACTTGTAGTTGTTACTCCTATGGTCTGGCCTTTTATGTGTTTCCTGGAATCTACTATAAGTTGAAGATGCTGTTCTCGCCTAGATCATTTAATATTTCCACAAATTCCTATGCTGTTTTAAAACTGATTACTCAAGATCTCAGTGCTTTAATGGCTGCTTGACTCTCTTGCCTCCTATATCTTTATAAATATTAAACTGGGCACACTTTCTATAGCGTGAATTTCGGCTTGAAAGATGCTCGGGGTTTGTCCCAAACTTTCAGTCTTTTGTTCCCGATCTATACATTCCCTTCTATTGTATCATTTTTATGTGAGTTGTCTTAATGAATTTTGTTAAAAAAGTATAAATACCTGTGGGATGTTTATTGGCAGAATCTAGTTGATACATTAAGCCAGCGAGATTTTTAAAGTCAGGAGCTCCTTCTAAAAGTAAAATTGTAAAAATCATCAAACATTTTTGAAGCAGAAATTATTTTCAAATGACATTCCTTAAAGCTCATAAATATTTTCAGCTTGGCAACGCTGGATTAAATTTGTTAAAAAACAAATGAGGTACAGCGTTTTTCCTTCCCACTTTTACGTCGGGGAAAGGGAAACTTCGTTACCGGGTGCTTTGTCGATTTTGAGTATTTCTTTGTAGTGTCTTAACTAAGCTCTTATACAGAGTTCGGCAAAAGTCCGGGACCGGACAAATATCGAAGAAAATATAAATTTCTTGGAACATCGGCGCTGTAACGCGAAAGACAATATCTATAAGAAAATACTTACGAGAGCCTGGAGCTTGGTTATTAGCGTTCAACAGATCCGAACAAGAAGTACATTCATTCAAATGAAATCTCAATTTATACCCCGGCAACTGTTGAGGTTGAAAATAAAAAGGATTTTGGGCTAATTGTTCCTGATATTGAGGCGATCTCAAGCCAAGTGCCGGTAAAGTTCTGTAATTCATAGGAGTGGATCCTTGGAATGGTGGACCAGGAGAATGTAGGACGTCATTTCTTAATCCATTTGGCGGGGGAGGGTATGGGTTAAACCTTAAAAATAGTAATCTATGTATTTATCTATACTGGGCTGACATTCACTAGGACCTAGAAGATATAATGTTGTGCCCCCTTTCTTCCACTTAGTTCCTGAGGAATGTCTCAGAGACCAATAATGCTTCTTCTCATTTTTTGGGAATCAAACCACAATATTGTGTTTTTATATTTTTTTATTACGACGATAAATTAGTTTTCTAACAATTTTTGGTCCCTGACACAACGAAAAAATGTAGAACGTGTCACGGGACACACGGTAGGAACTTTAGTTCCTTTTAAGCGAAAATTATGTAATACATTTGACGTTATAGATAAACAATTTGCAAAGCCTCGGTGACCGAGTAGTAAGCAAACCAGACTCTCACGCGGTAGACCCGGGTTCGATTCCCCGTGAAGAAGTTTTTTTTATTGTTAATTTAGATAGATAATGGTACGGAACCCTTCATGAGGGAGTCCGACTAGCAACATCTACTTATAACAGCATCATATATTTAAAAAGGGAAACCGTAGCATTATACAAATTGGACATTCAAGAACTGTACGTTTACCACAAAAAAATTAGTGGAAACATAAAATTGAATTGTTAAAATTTCAATTTGAAGTTATATTACAGTATATAGAAATTTTTATTTTCTAGATTTTTTCTCAAGTGGGTCGTAGAAAAAATATGCTGTTCGACTCGTGTGGATTGTCCATATCGCACTTGAACGATTTAGCACTCCACCAACGGCGTCGTGCTCAAACTTCGTCCTCGTGCGATATGGCCATCATATCCACACTAGCTGTTCAAAATACTATTTCTATCAAAATATGCCCTTTTACATTTAAAAACAACCTGCCAAATGTCAAATCAATTTATTCATCCATTTTAAATTTATCGAATTAAAACATTCAAGTTTTCAAAATTTCAACACCCTGTATTTCGAAAAGTAAATGTAGACCCCTTAATCGCGTAAAAAAAATTATGGAAATAATAGTAAAAATGTATCCGAACAAATTCAAGTAGATCACCAGCACTGCGAATACCAGCTTTGCATAGATTTTTAATATAGCATCGGTGGTTCAGTGGTAGAATGCTCGCCTTCCACGCGGGCGGCCCGGGTTCGAATCCCGGCCGGAGCATAGGAATCGCTGCTTCGTAAACGAGAGATAGACTAAGGAGAGACTACAAGCACACAAGCAAGGTACATAACGAAGCAACGTAACATAAAGTAGCGTAACGTAACGCGTAACGGTCAGATCATTTGCGTCGGGACCCCTGGTCGCTCAAACATAACCTGACGTAAAGAACTAAAGTTCCAAAAATTTGACAACTGGATAGCGACCAAAAATTGTTTAAAAACTAATTTATCTTGACAACGGTAGCTGGAACGCTACCGAAACATCGTAATAAAAAAATATAGATAGATAGATAGATAGATAGTTTTATTGTGTCTAAGATAAATCTTTTCACAAGGGTTCGGTACAAAATATAAAGTAAAGAATTAACATAATTAGAGATACTTTACGACATAGACATAGTTAATACAAAAATAAAAGTATAAAATATCTGTGTACTTGATGGTAATGTCAATCATTCACCATGTGCAAATAAAAAAATTTAAAAACACACTATTGTGGTTTGATTCCCAAGTAAGATTCCAAAGTAAGAAAAAAGAATAAGCAATGCCACAAGGAACATACAGAAGATATTTTAACTAATAATTCGTTGAGACCTATTTCACGAAAGAATTATATGATATCCACAGGCTCTAGTTTAGGTTAGTATCCATCTTTTATTCAGTAGTCTCCGGGGTGTTGTGCCCCAGGATTGTGAATTTTTATGGATTGCTCAAGTATGTAAATGGAGATTTCTTCTTCCTGTTTCACTAGTTTGAGCTTCTCAAAGTGCCCATTCAGGCATTTTTAGTGCAATCCTAAACTGCTTCAGGAATTCATGGCCAGATCATGGCGTCAGCTATTTCTTCCAATATTACATTGGAGCTGATACTGCAAAAGTGTTAGACTAGCCGAATTAGCTTACTTTGGATCGAAAAAAAAACAAAATTGTTAACAGAATGGGAACAGTTGGAAATGGTGAAGAGGCGTATAATAAACGTAGAAAAAATAAATGCGTGAGCAGGGGTGTTTCCAGATATATTTGGGGGATGAAAAAGAGTGGAAATTTGGATTTTTGCAATTTCCGGCGAAAGTTGACGTCGGAGAGAAAAGTTATAGATCATAAAAAGGTCTACAACTTTTGTATGGATGAATTTTTCTTATAAGTAACCTCAAAATCTCCGAGTAAAATGCGAAAAACCGCTTTTATCGTTTTTTATTTTTCATTAACACAATAACAATTTTATTTTGACGAAACTTGGCGATAGTATACTTTCTTATGACCAAAAAGTCCACAAATTTTTCAGATAAAAATATCAAGAGACATCCGAGATAATCACGATTCCCGGCCCAAAAAAATATTTATAAAATTAAAATTCTCCTTTGGAAAATTGTCATAGAGACTTCATTCATGTCGTAATTTTTTCGTCTTGAGTTACTTTCTTGTGAAATAATTAAATAATATTTAGAAACATGCTCAAAAATTGGAAAAATCAAAAAATGAATTCTGCAACCATCTTTTTTTTACTGAATGTTAATAAATAGTTTGAATTTTCAAATAACTCTTAAAAACTGATTGCACTATTCAATTGTATGGAAAAAATACAAAGGATTCTTTGTTTCATTTTTTGATTAGATATTTCAATTTTTAACAGTATTACTATTACTATGAACATACAAGTCGAATAATGATTTTTCATTTGAATCTCCAGAGTTAGTGAAGCCTTTTTATGAGACGCAGATCCAACAATTATTGCTCGGAATGGTTGCAAGTTAAAAACATCAATATACAAAGGCAAACCAGAATTATCTCTGAATGAATTAAGATTATAACTGTATATGAAATCAACTGTCAACATTCAAACTGAAAAAATTACCTCCCACTGTTGGTGCGGCTACACAACACTCTTATAGAGTTTTCTACCAGCTTCAAACGTGGCTTGGAAAGTGGGGCTGGAAAGAAGTATTGTTGATAATTCATAAATTCTCATGCCACGTTTCACTGACGAATTATTAGAAATAATTGGGCCTTTGCCTCATCACTGAAAATCAATTATCAGAAGAATCCTCAGGTTATCCGAGCGATATTGAAGAAAAAGAAGAAGATAATGAAATTACAAGTAGAAGCAATATTGAAGAAATAGATGATCAATTTACAAACGTATTTAAAAAACATCGATTTATGTACTTTCATTAATTTACTAATTGTAAAGGTAAATATATAATAAAGTTTTGCATCAAATAATAACACTAAGGGCCGGTTTTACAAGAAGAGAGATTTATACTAGGTATAGTTATTCTGGGAATAAAGTTATACCAGAATTTATACCTAGAATAAAACTAGTTGGTTTTATGATGCTTTTTTACACCGTTATAGCAATTCTTACTCCAAGATTTGCTATACCGGTGTAAAAAAGCATCGTAAAACCAACTAGTTTTAAACTAGATATAAATTCTGGTTTAACTTTGTAAGTGTTATTTGGCTGGACTACTCTATGAGGTGTAATTTTTTGTACAAAGTTCGTTAGGCGCGTTTTGTAAACTTTCTGTGTTTCAAGTCACCAAAGAAATAAGTTTCAAATTGGTGGATCTGAAGATATGGGTGGCAAATATGTCAAGGGACTACTAAGGCCTATCCGTCTGCGTGGATAATAGCTTTGTTCGTATAGCAATCACAAACGGTTGGAAACTGGAGGACTCATGCGCAGAACCTCTCTGTGAACAGTTTTTATTTCTTGCGTGTGAGTTGTCCAGCTTTAAAACGTTTCTGATTGCTTTAGGATTGTTCAGCTATTGCCTCACAACTCTGGCATAATGAACTGAACAGCTATCATACTGGTAGATTTAATCGTTCATTCACTGGTAACTCGTGAATAGGGTCTTGCATATCGTTATTTTGAGACTGAGCAAAAATACTTTCCTCAAAAAACAAAGGGCCAATAATTCGTTCGATTAGTATCCCATACCACACGTTGTTTTTTTCGAGAATATGGGCTTTTTTAGTTCTTAATGTTAGGTTTGGAGCGATGCGACCGAGGGGTTATTCGCAAAAGATCTGACCGTAACGTTACGTTACGTTGCTGCGTTATGTGCCTCGAGCCTCTCTCTCTCTCGTTTACGAAGCAGCGATTCCTATGCTCCGGCCGGGATTCGAACCCGGGCCGCCCGCGTGGAAGGCGAGCATTCTACCACTGAACCACCGATGCTACATTAAAATTCTATGCAAAGCTGGTATTCGCAGTGCTGGTGATATACTTGAATTTATTCGGATGAATTTTTTACTATTATTTCCATTATTGTATCGACTTCATTACTTTTTTATAGATCTTACATTAGATCTATAATAGATTATGGATGTATACTATACGGATCCGCAAGTAAACACAATTTACAAAAAAAAGATGTTTTTCAGAACAAAGCTCTACGTACATGTATGGGTGCTATGAGATCTACTCCTATTGAGCCACTTCACGTTGAAGCCCTAGAACCCCGATTACAATATAGAAGAAAATACCTTAGCCACAAATTCCTCATTAAAATTATGTCTTCTAACGAAATTCTATACCTCAATATATGTAAACTGAATGAATTCGATTTAACAAATAACTACTGGATACGCAAAAATTCACCGCCACTCTGTGATGCTTTCCGAAATACCAATAATTTATGTGTATCTAGCTCAGAGAAAAATATGGCTTTGGATGATTTCGACTACTTTCTGCATATGTTTAATTTCATTCAACCAAAAGATTCCATGGAAATCCCATAATAAGCATTTCACTTTTAAATTCAATTTTAGCAAAATGGCCTAATTCCATACACATATATACCGACGCTTCCAAAACTGAAAATGGTACTGGTTGTGCCTTTTACAATCCAGGTAATAAGATTGAAAAATTGTTTAAGCCTCTCTCAGACTTCTCAGTTTTTAGTGCTGAAGCGGTTGGTATTTATGAATCATTAAAATTTTTCTCTTCCTCTGGAAATAGTTCGTCGGTTATTTTGTGTGAATCACTGTCGGTACTAACAGCCATACAAAATCCTAGAATTCCTACTCTATCAGACAATCTCTATATATTTTACATTAAAAAGATGTTATTTCAATTTAAAAAAAAAACAATAAATTTGTTCAGCTGATATGGGTTAAAGCACATATAGGACTTAAACATAATGAATATGTAGATCATCTAGCTAAAGATGCAGTAGAAAATTGTAACACATCTATTTATCCGCTAACTCTTTCAGACGCTTTTGCTAATTCCAGGCTAAGACAAATTCGTCTTTGAAAAAAATATTGGAACGATTATTGTAAAATATCTAATACGCAATATTCCCTAATTCAACAAGAAATTCCGCATAGATGTTGGTTCAACTTATATACCTGCCCACGTAAATACATCACAACTATTATTAGACTTCGTTTTGGACATGCCTGTTATCCGGCGCATTTGTATAAAATAAAAATTTTAGACACAGACCTTTGTCAAAACTGTCATATTAAAAGTGATTTAAATAATATTTTCTTCAACTGTATTTTCTTGCTAGAATCACAAAACCTTATTAAAGATCTTATAAATAGTGGTTATTTCCCACCCTTCAATATCTGTCATCTTTTATCCTTAAATAAAATGGAAGTCTATGATTGTCTGATGAAATTTATACATAAATCAAAGGTACGTTTGTGAATGTGTGAACCAGACTTGTTACCTCTGTTTAACCCATATGTTGTTATTCCTATCTTTCCGTGGCCTTATTTTTGTTTGTGACATATTAAAAAGTCTCGAAGGGCCCCTAGACAAGAAGCGTGTGACCCTGTTATATCTCTGTTGTATCATTAGGTATTTACGACTTTTATTTCTTCTAGTATGTAGGCGTGAGTGAGATTAATTTTTTTCTTTTTGTTTTTATAAATTTTTCCTGATGCGACTGGCTGAATGACGTGAGTCCAAGCCAAAAAAAAAAAAAAATTCCATAATTTTTTGCAAGATTGATCCTTTTTAGAACTTTAGTTCTTTACGTTAGGTTGGAGCGACCGGGGGACGCGGCGCAAAAGATCTGACCTGATCTGATCTGACGTGTTTACGAAGCAGCGATTCATAGGCTAGAGAAAACTGTAATGCCGCCATATATCGATGTCTCGGGTTTAAATTTTACACAACGGTTGATAATTTGATAGTATAATAATCGATTGTTGATAATCTCGATTAGGAGACATACTTTACAGTTACGCACGTCCCTTTTAAACTAAAAAAATGCTGGGAGGATTTTAAATTAATCGATAGATCGAACAAAAAAAACCGAGGACAGAATTTTGTAACGAAATAATTCATCTACTACTCTACTACTACAACTTAATGATAATCGATTATTTATCAATTGATAATACTCGATTGTTGATCGATTGGAAACAATCGACTTTTAATCGATTGGAAGTATTTGAATATTCAACGATTATATACAATCGGTTATTAAATATCTTCTGTATGTTCCTTGTGGTATATTATTCATTCTTTTTTTAATCTCTTGCTGCTGGAACGCTACCGAAACGTTGAAATAAAGAATTTAAAAATATTGTGGTTTAATTTCCCAAGAAATTAAAAAAAGAATCGGTTATTAATCGATTGGTGATGAAGGATTGATGATAGTCGATTATTAATCGATTTAGGCTAATCGATTGCTGATAACCAATACTTTCAAACAATAATGTATCAATTTCCGCTCTTAATACATAAATAACTATTTCCATCAAGATATGTCCTTTTGCATTTAAAAAGAACCTGCCAAATGTCAAATCAATTTATTCATCCATTTTAAAGTTATCGAATTAAAACATTTAATTTTACGAAACCTTAACACCCTGTATTTCGAAAAGTTAATAAGCTGGACCCCTCAATCCTCATATCATTTTGTCCAATTTTACGATACATACAGACATTGTAAGTGTCATTTGAAAACACCCTGTATGTACATAATGGTGTTAAAATATTTATAGATGAAATAGAAAGTGGGGATTTCGGGAAACTTATTTTTAATATAGAGTTCGACTTTTTTAAACATAACTATCCGCTTTTTTCATCAAACCAGAACGAATTTAAGAAAATTAAAAGTGCACTTGAACCTATTTTTCAAAGACCTTTCCATATCTGTTATTATTTTTTCATGAACGCTATTTGGTAAAAAAGTTAGCTCGCGCTTGACAGTTTTGTACAGGAATCCCCATGTCGCATCTTATAAATAACACAGGGTATAGAATTGTATGAATAAGTGCTTACTGTTGCTCTTATATGAGATTTTATATAGGGAAGATAAGTATTTTCCGAACCTGGATATTCTATCAATGAAAAAATTTTTAATGCTGGCAGCTCTAAAATATTTTAAAAAATGTACCGGTTAAATTGGAGAGATCCTTGGACGGGTATTCCTGGTGAATTTAAAGGTCCAGATGGGAAGGTGAAAACCACCCCTCCAGGACCGTAATACCGTTCGGCTTGAATGAAGTTTCCAGGATAAAATTGAGGACCTCCAGCGCTTGGTGATATTCCTATTATGGATGTATTCAGGTTATCGAATAGTTTTCGTTGTTTTTCTTGAGATACGAATACGTTTTGACCGTTCACATATGTTGGTGCTAGGAATAAAAGACAATTTAAATGGATTAACTGGTTGAATAAAAATATACTTACTTGCTGTAAAAAATGATTCATCAATAACATTGGTACAGTTAGCAACAAATGGGTGGTTGTTCATGATGCTTGACGAAAAATTTTGATGAAATTTGATGGGTTGATTGAAAACGAAAATTACTGTCTGACGCATCGACGTTTTGCGTCAATTTATGAAGATTGATTCACATGGACATTTTCGACAGATGCGCATACTTTATATACAGAGGTATCGAACTTGTATTGGTGAGAATGTTTTTATTGTTTGTTGATAAGGAAACTTAAGTTTTTAAATTTTTGCCGCGTAACACACATCATTGGCGCATGTTTGAGGAAAACGTCGACATGCCCAATGGCCAGTATATCAAGAAGCTACACACGGTAAACGAACGTTTTCGGTAAAATATCAAAAAAGAAATCGAATAGGTAATTAAAAAGTGTGCCAGAACATATCCTCAACCATCCCAGGCGCCTGGATACGGACAGTGAATATAGCTTCACCAGGTAGGAGCTTTCTAGTTTTTTTCTTTTTCTCTTTTTGCGTTGATGATTTGTTACATTTTATTAAATTTATGAAACCAATATTATAGATACAGTCCACCAAATTTTTTTTCATACTTCCTGCTTTAACATTTGTTGTAAGCTGTTTTTGTGATGTGTCGATTTGACATTAAATGTTAAAATTTTTAATATTCTTATTAAATAAATTCATCTTTCGTTTATTCAACAGAATATTTTATTTTACCAGCTTTCCTTCAGATTATCAACACCAGAAAAGTGAGAAAATGAAACGAATGAATGCTAGCCGCGTCTCTGAGTAGAAATACCGAGTCTCAAGTTAAATTATCTGATTACTTTTTACCTGGACTATCTATCGAAGGCAACTCAATAAATTATTTTTTTATTTTTTTCAGAACGAATACAGGGTGTTTCATCAGGAAAGGGCCCAACTTTAACTGTAGATGGGGATCACTTTAGTGCTTCCAAAAAGCTATATTTAATGTGTCTTCTGCACTTTATAGCCGAGATACAGGGTGTTTTATAAATGTATCCTATTTTTTTCGAACCTCATAACTTCCGAGTTACCCTGTATATTATTTTGAAATTTGGTACACGTAATAACCATTACCTATAAACTCCATCAAAAGCATCTCCAAAAAGATAATGCAGGTCCGGCTTAACAAAAAATTTCAAAACTCGTCTTTCCTAAAAACAACACCCTGTATATAGATTTTTTTCAAATTATTTTTTATAATTGAAAAGAGTATACAAAAACGAATCTACATATTTCCTTTTTATTTTTCCGCAGTCAATTTTAGTACCAAAAATCTACCGTAAAAGTAATAATGTATGCACGTTTTGGGGGTTAAAAATGGTATCGGAGGTTTTTTTAGTTTTTAGCTTGAAATGAAATCTATTTAATGCATCTAGTTAAGCATTCTAGAAATTCAATTGAGTGTGTATGTTTACGAGTACAGACCACTAAAAAATGTGATTAAAGGGCCGTACTTGGGACATACTCAAGGAATTCTAACAACATTGTCCAAACGAAGCAGGTCTAACCTACAAAGATTGCTCAAAATGACCTCCATTCTGCTCTATGCACTTTCTTGCTCTTTTTGTAATATTGCGAACGGACCTTCTGATCACATCTGGATTATTTCTGATTTCTCCGCAGGCATTCTCCATTCTTCGAAAAAGTTCTTCTCTGCTATTGATCTCGGTAGCATATACTCTTGATTTTCGATATTTTAGAAAGTGCATAGAGCAGAATGGAGGTCATTTTGAGCAATTTTTGTAGGTTATACTTGCTTCATTCGGACAATGCTGTTAGAATTTCTTGTTTTTTTTTTTCAGGTCAATTAATAAAAATCTCTCCATTTTTTGAAGTATAAATTTATTACTCATATTTTACTCTTGTTATTCTAAATGTAGAAGTGCATAGTTTCCAAATACATATCCTTATACAGGGTGTTCGAAATACTCGAAACTTATTGAATGAGTATCTCCCAAGTACGGCCCTGTAATCACATTTTTTAGTGGTCTGTACTCGTAAACATACACACTCAATTGAATTTCTAGGATGCTCAACTAGATGCCTTGAATAGATTTCATTTCAATCTAAAAAATAAAAAAAACCTCCCCGATACCATTGTTAACCCCCAAAATGTACATAGATTATAACTTAGACGGTAAATTTTTGATAGTAAAATTGTCTGAGGAAAAATAAAAAGGAAATATGTAGATTCCATTTTTTATACTCTTTCCAATTAAAAAGAACAATTTCAAAAAAATCTATATACAGGGTGTTGTTTTTAGGAAAAACGAGTTTTGAAATTTTTGTTAAGCCGGACCTGCATTATCTTTATGGAGATGCTTTTGATGGAGTTTTTAGATAATGATTAACACGTGTACCAAATTTCAAAATAATATACAGGGTAACTCGGAAGTTATGAGGTTCAGAAGAAATAGGATAAATTTACCCTGTATCTCGGCTATAAAGTGCAAGACACATTAAATATAGGTTTTTGGAAGCACCAAAGTGATCCCCATCTACAGTTAAAGTTAGGCCCTTTCCCAATGAAACACCCTGTATAATAATCAATTTCACATACACAGCCCACATACAGACAACAATAATTAAACCCAGAAAAAGAGGGTCACAATATATAGCAAAGCCAAAGAGAAGAGTCTCACTAAGCTTAGATAAACATTTGACGATATTCAAGGCAGAAGATGCAGCAATACAGTACTATACAGGAGAGCTATTATGACAAGAGTTTGAGGACAAGACCATTGCATATACCCGACAGCCAAGCGGCTATAAAAGCAATCAGTTTTATGCAGATAAATTCGAAACTTGTTTGGGACTGCTTGGAGACGCTACAAGAGCTGGGGGCACTCATAAGCCTGGATAGCAGGCCATTCGGATCACAAGGGCAATGAAGAGGCATACTCACAAACCCGAAAAGGGACACGTCGTGCGCCCATTGACCCAGAACCTTTCTGCGGCATAGCGAAAACCATGTAAAAGACAAATAGCAGTCTCGGGAATGGTGGAACAAGGCGTCAAGAAAGAGACAGGTCAAAGAGTCCATCAAGGAATCCTCGACAAAATTCAAGGAATAATCTACTGAGTCAGAATAAACAATCAGGATCCTTGTTGGGCACCTGACAGGGCATTGTAGACTTAACAAACACAAGAATAACATCAGATTGGCAGACACAACCATACGCAGGTTTTGCCAAGAAGATGGGCTTTATTATACATACTGTGCTACTGCAAAGGCATGACTGGGCTGAGGTTTTCAATAATGAGGACCTGAGGTCAAAGTCTAGTAATAAGGACTCTAGAATAACAGGACGGGACACACAATAGATCAGCAAAGATTGTAGTGGAGAGGCACTAGAAGCACATAAGCCACATATTATCTTACCAAACTTCTAAACAGGAATAGTAAAACTTGAGATCCATGTAGCTGGGCATACCCTAGATGTCAGTGATAATAAAAACAAACGACCTAAACGACCCTATAAGGGTCACCGGAGAGTTCCAATTAGTAATAATCTTGTTATTTTAGAGTAACAATAACATTGTGGTATTCATTCCTTCATTTATACGCTTGGGTTGTGCCCAATAGCCCAGACACTTGAACTGAATCTCTGTACCATAACATTGTCACAGAGTATAAAACAGATACGAAAGCTTGACAGAGAACAGTTAAAAAAGAGAGAGAGAGAGAGATGGGTGGACATACCCATTCAAATGCCCATCGTCTTATGTCGACTCTGTTCGGGCTGCTTCGCGAAATTTGTCAACAGGGTTGTCAATTTGCATAAAATTTCCTTCAATTTACGATCATGGCCGGTATTCTCAGGCCCTCGCTTGGAGCGATATCGATGTCGTTGAATGCGAGGGGATCGAAATTCATTGCTGTCTCGATTCTCATGCCCTCTCCTCGCAATTGGAACGCTCCCGCAAAGGGGAGTGCTTTATTTCACTCACATTCTCATCACTGACATATTATATGTCAATAATTTGCATGTAAATAGACAATTCTAACCTTCAATTTTTATTGAAGCATTGTTGAAAATTATAATTGTATATAAATCATTTATAATTGTAGTCATATTATATAAGGGATTGTAGTCATCTTATGTATATTGGACTACTAGAAGGTCTAGAAGAAGCATTTAAATTTAAATTCAAAACACAGAACCAAAAACTATCTTGACATTAATGTCAAAATACGTTGAAATCGCGGTGTTGCCGTAGCTAGTCGCTCGTGATACAGATTTGCGAGTGCAGTGGTACATGAGAATCTACAAATACCACATCGCTGCCAATCAAATCACTCCCTTTAGAGATCGTTCGCTTGTGAGAGGAGCGAGTTGAGAATACCGGCCCATAGGTCAAATATTTTATAAGCATTTTTTTAAGTGTTATAGTTATACACATACAAATATTCAATAATTACTTGTTTTAAATCAATATTATTGACATTAAAAGAATTATACAATTGAAAATATTATAATGTATAAAAATCATACCATAAATATATACTTTTTTCACAAACCACATCCTTAGCAACCATGCACAATAACGGTGACGGCTAACCTAACCTAACATAATCAAAACATCACTTGTAATCTGTGCTCAAGATTCATAACGCCATTTTTGTTTGCTTCATTGTTTGAAGGTGTTCAATCGGCGATATTAATTGTGTTATTTGACTAATCGATTGTGCGTTGTGGTAATATTAACTATAAAAATATAGTGGTATAGATTATTATTCTTATAAAATTAATAAACATCACGACGGAGTGTATTGTTCATACAGAGACTGTCCAAATAAATTTTATTCGGAAAGAAAAATAAAGTTCTTTCGATTTCCAAGGGATGAGAGTATATAATTCAATATCCCGGCATATGATATAAGAAATTTAAGAGTTTATGATAATAACTTTGGTGCTACAAATTATTATTAAAACTCTTCCTTGCATAGGTGTATATTGTATTCTCTTTGATGTAATGTAATGACTATTCATAACAAATCATAGGAATGTACATATAGGTATTAAATAAATACATAAATATATATTCGATTATGATTATTGTTTTAATCCATGGCGCAGTTTTAAAAGATTTAGTGTAAACTTCCAAAAAAACTAGATCCGGCACTACAGATTGTTCTTGTCTCCGAGTCAACAGTGCAATTTGGTAAGACATTCAGAAAATATTAAACTGGCAACATCGCGGCCATACCGAGTTAAAGGACCAAGGTCACTGACGACGGAGCTGAAAATCGTTTGATGTTTTACCGGGATTCGTATCTGTTCTCTTTATAATCTGTGACATTGTGGTAGGTATGTAGGTATAGTTAAGTGGGTTGTGATAGTCATAATATAAAGTTCCAGTGAGATATTCCATTTGAACTAATCAATTACCAAATTATTCCACGGAATTCTCCATTTTTGGTTAATTTTCCGAATTAACATATACAAGATGTTTCATAGCAATTACTCTACCAACCAATACAAATAAAAAGTCCTCCTTTGAAATATTTTCTTAGACAAGACAACAAATTTAATATGGTTCAGTTTGAACTGCTCAAATAATTACGAAGTTCTCCAGAATTTCATTGTCTTTTGAATGGAGGTCTAAGATATCTGTATTTGTAAAGTGGGGAGGGTGAGTGTAGGCTCACAGCACATAGGCCACATGTGACCCATTGTACATCTTCCCGAGGAGTTGTCCTCTAGGTCATCGTCCATCCTGTCCTTCTTCCTTCTGGACAGGTCACTAAAAGAGATCTCCTTTACATCGGCAGGTGTAGGCCAAGACTCACCGAACACACACTCTCTTATTGACGATAACTCCGAACACTCGCATAAGACCTGCCTGACAGTTTCAGCTTCCTGTTCAGACATCCTGCATAGGGCTGTGTCCACTAGCCCCATAGTATGGAGGTGTTTCCTTAGTTGATAGTGGCCAGTCAGAAATCCTACTGTTAAACATAGGTTTTTCCTGGTCATCGCCAAATATTTCTTCGGCGCCAGCAGATCCTGGCAAGACTGCATCCTTTGATTTCATCCATCTCTTAACGGATTGAGCATGGGTGTAACGTTTGGCTAGTTACGCAATTATTGTCAAAGTCGTTAGGCCGTAGGTGTCACTGGGTCCTAGAATTTTTAGTCCAGCGGCTTCCCTGGCTAAAGAATCGGCAATGCGATTTCCTTTACTCCTGTCGTACCCTTTAACTCACCTCAGGATAATATTGTTATCTGCCAATAAGGCGTTAGCTAAATCTAGGAGGCACTCCAAGATAAGCAAGTACCATTTGAACTACTGAATAAAAAGTACAAGTTAGGAAGTCTGATGCTTTTAAAACAATGACATCAAACATGGTACATTTGATCTACTCTGCAAATGATGTTTAACGATTGATTTGCATTATACTTTAGCATTTTAATTGCAAACTTGTCATGAAATAAAAGTAGCACTTTGGAGTGATTGTTATAAAAATAAACAAAAACAACATTCTAGTAGAAAAATCTATTGTAAATGTTCAAAAATAATATTACCTAACTTAAAAAATTATTTTTTTTATCAAAATACCTTTTTTTCAACAGGTGTTTAATTGATGTGAAGTTGAAAATTGCACATTTTGACTGAAAATCAACCATACATTTATAATCATTTTCAATACAGTCAATTATTTTTACCACAATTGTATAATACTGATATCAGAATTTTTAATCATGTCATTTTATTTAATTAATTTATATAAAAAATATTACCATTACGAAATCAAATTTAAATATCTATCAGAAAAGAGACATTATTTATTCAAATTGCTTGGTGCTGTTACACTATCAAAATATTTTATGATTATAAATATTTGCTATTGTTTACTGTTTATTGATAAAATGACTTGATAAAACATACCTGAAATCTAGCATATTCTATTTTCTTTTCGACACAATTAAATTTTGTTCCAACACCTGTCAATCTAATAATAATGAACTAATTTTCTTATGTTCTTCTTTAATTTGAGCAAGTTGTAGTTTAGCTTCACTAATGTCAGGTCTTAAATCTTGATATACACTAAGTTCTTTGATTAACTTCTCTTTAGTACTTTTTAATTCTTGCAGTTTTTGTACTTCTTTGGTTATGTTTGGCAAATCAAACATTGGATCTTTTAACCAAGGATATTTTTTCTAAAACAAATCAACAGACAATTCTAACAAAGATAATACAACATTGGTCGCGTTCATCCCAACGTAGCGCTACCGGAGCGATCAGCAATTACTTACTGAACCCGTGTTTTGTCAACTGATCAGATGTGAGCGCCCTGGTAGCAGTCGACCTTTTTTTCATCAGAATTGAAATTCGATCAATGATCATTAACTGTCATTTATATTATTTTAATAAACATATACAATGACTTACTCAACATATTTTGATTTGAAGACACTTTAGACATTTGTATCTTAAAAATGAATGAACACCAGTAGGAACTATTAAATTGAATAAAAATGAAATTTAGCCTCATTTACCTTTAAATATGTAAATATTGAAGGCATGTCAAAGAAATTTGTCTACATTACTACATGTAACACATTTAAAAATATAAAATAATGAGAATGTTAATATCTGCTTTGGTTTAAATATTTCTTTAAAAATTTCTCGATAACTGAGATTGAATAGTTTCTGACGTTCAAAGACGCATTTCCAGTTCCTTGACATTCCCCAAGAAAGTGTTATATTCCATATGGCATCAAATAAAATTGAGTTATGTTGTCATATCAAGATTATATAGCACGTTCGGAGGAATTAAGAAACGATGGATCTTACTGAAAATGCTACCTGATCAACTTTGTTGGGATGAACATAAACATTAATAAAGCTGTCAATAATTTGGCATACTTTGGGATTTGGGATAAATCAACTGGCCAATATTTTCATGAGTACGTAGGTATTTATGGTCTTTCTAATTCAATACATTCCATGTTTTACTGTAAATCAATTGCTTTTCTTTTGTGATTCCCAATTTTTTTTATTTTATTTATCTATTTATTTTGGGTAAACAATAGAGGGTGATACATAAGTTACAATAATAGTTTCATTACAATTCTATATCAGCTTTTCTAATATAATCACAGTATAGGAGCGAACCAGTATGTTATCTCGTGACGTTACACTGCCGAGCTCTCTGTGACCTACAACGTCGTTCGGATGAGTATCTCATACGGCGGCCAGTGCTGTGCTGCGATCCAACCAGAGTGCCAGTGGTGAATTTGCGAGTAGAATTATTTATTACAGCTTATATTTTTACAGGGTTTTGGTATTATTTTTATAGTTTATAAGCATATTTTTGCAATGGATACCATTAAAAAGAAGAAAACGGGTAGTGTGTGTGTAGTTCGTGGATGTAACAATAAATAAATTTTACCGTTTTCCAAAGGATTCAGAAGAGTGAGAAACTGTTTGTATTTTCATACGAAAAGTATAATACTTTATTATTTGATCTTCATATTACATTTATGAGCCTTAGTTTCATGCATTGATTTAATTTGTTGTTTTTGTTTCAGAGCTAAAGTTTGGCTCAAAGAAACTCTGTACAATAGTAGTCATCGTTTATGTGGTTCTCATTTTGAACCAGACATGATTATGCAACCTCATAAAAGAAAACTTCTGATAAAAAAGGCTATTCCAACAATATTTCTTTCATCAAATATTGCAATGCCTAAAGACTTTCAGACAAATGATTTATTGGAAAAGAATTTTGTTCGCTACTTTTGTGGTTATTTAATTAAAAAATGTTCGGAAATTCATACATGCAGTGTATGTGAGATGTATTCATAAGCGTATCAGAATTTAGACGATTCGTCTTTATTCTGTTACCTTAGAGCTTATGAAAATACGAATAAGGATACTTTTGGAAACTTGAATATGCCGCATGAAAATTTTGTACAATACATCTCATTATTAAATACATTATTCCAAATGAATTTTGAAAAAGTTGCTACGGAAGACAATATTGTTGACACACTTTTAAATATTAGTCAAACAACAGAGTTTGTACATCCTTGTGTTGATTTTCCAATAAAATATTTAATAAAACTTTTCTTCAGGGTACGACTATATTACACATTATTTGTCAATAAAAATTTTAAAAATCATAACAAAATAAAAATTGTAATATGGAAAAACCAATAAATATTTCTGGCTAATTGGTTTTTGCCAAAGCCATCTAACTGAAAGAAAAAAAAATAAATATTTTGTATAAGACTATTGTTTTATTCACTCATCAGCGTACTGTTCTACAATAATTAAGAAAAAACATTTAACACGTTCAAGTCATTTTAAAACTTATGCCACCTACGCCTATGGTAAAATGAATCGTAAAGCGATCTGATCAAGGTCATCAAAAGCACTGGCAATTTATGAATGAAATTTATAAGAGTTAAACTACTGGTTCGTTTCTATACTGTGATATAATCATGTAGCAGTTGAAAACACTGACTTTTGTTAATAACAATTTCAAATTTATTGGTTCCTTTATATTATTAAAATATAACTTACGTAAGAAGTTATTTAGATGAATAAGTTTACTTGGACATTCTAGGATAACTTATTCTAGATTGCTATACTCCCCACAAGAAAAATTTGGAGAATCAGTTTGCTTTATTCTATGAAGGTATTCTATATATAATGTCTTATTGCATCTCATTCAACTAATTATTTTAACAAAGTGTCTATTGGAATTGTTCAATTGGTATTTTTGGTTGAATGGTTTTATAAAATAGTGCCTTTTCTGTATTGTCATAATATATGGTTTGCCATTTTTGCCTCAATTCATTTCTAAGTATGTTTTACAACTCAGCATATGGCAATTTACATCCTTCAAGTGATAAGTAACCATTTTTGATAGGAGATCTACTTCCTAATTCATCTTGACTCCTGCTTTAGACTTGATCTATAGTATAGATATACCTTTATTTCTGCTTTTAATGTCATTGTAAACTTCAAGAATATTGACAATTAAATAGTTTTCAAGACAATTAGGTAAAACTGATTTAATTCTGTCTAGTGTACTTCTGCTATTACAGAAAATAAAGAACTTTGCCTCTTCAAAAGTCAGGTCCTTCCCTTATAGCTGTCGACTCTGCTATAAAGATTGAAGAGTGTCCTGGAAGTTTAAACATTTTATTTTCCTTGGAGTTTTAATGTTGGTATGTATGCACAACCAGTTGCTTTATTTAATAATGACCCATCTGTGTAAATTTGTTGGTAGCTATTTCAGCAAGTGTTAATTTCTCTTTCTACTATTCTCTTGTATCTAGGATCATGAAGTTTCCAGTTGAGTTCCATGTCAAGGAATATGCCAAGAAATTTAACATAAAAATTTTATTTGAAGTTGAAAGAGGCAAAATTGATTTGCAATGGAGGTAAAAATGTTCTTCTAGTAAATGACATGCTGGATTTGCAATGGAGGTAAAAATCTTCTAGTAAATGACATGCCTGATCACTAATACTAGAATTGGACTCTTTTGCTTTGGGATTGAACATTGGGATAAATCAAAGATTCAATTAAACAAAAAATCATACCTCAAATTTCGATACCTCATTCTCATATCTTCTTGCCTTTTCTTCCAATTGTTGTATTTGTTCTGCACTTAAATTTGAAATTCCACCTAGTTTCTGCTTTGAATGATCAAGTTCTCTAAAATACATTATATTAAACATACTACAGTATAACTTGATTTTACAACTAATAATTGTTTACTACAAAATCAATTTGTTTGTTTTACCTTTTCACTGTCTTGATTTCTTCAGAAAGTCTTTCATTTATATTAACATAAATTTTTATACAAATTTTCAATTTTGATAAATAGTGGTGATGTTTTCTTAACCTCTCAGTTTGAGATATAGAGGATGGTAGTGAATTTAGGAGGGTTTCTTTTATTTCACCAATTTTTTCAGATATGTCAGTAGGTATCCTGTTTTCATCATTCAACATTTTCAGTCTTTTCAATATCATATCTAGTCTGGCATCTGAAACAATGTTTAAGCATGATTTTTGCATATCTTGGAATGAATTGTTCAGGTTTACAATTTGTATCAAGGAGAACCACTTTAAAAAATAAGAAAAGTAAAATATCTTGCACATAGCTAGTTGTTCGTTCCATAGTTATGCTCGAGTTTATTTTTCAGCTAAATAAAAACTATTTGCAAAAAAATTATTAAAATGTAATATGTACTTACTTTCTTCTCTGAAGAATAGAGTTCTTTCCTTGAGATAATCAGAATATTCTTGAAGTTCTGTTAGTACGTTTTTACCAGACATTATTTAACGAATATGAGATCGAATCCAAATAATTCATATAACTCAGCTGTAGCTTTTTATAGTTAACATAAAATTGTTTTTTCGGCAGTTTTTCATTACAACAAAATCATTCAAGACAAAACTTTTAAAGTTTTGACTTACGACATTTAACATTTTAACTGTCGGTTGTCACCGTCTAATAGGCGTTTTCTCGATATAAATTTATCTAGGCCATTTCTCTATGAACTTAACCACACAGATCGGGCTAACTATAATTTAACCAGTCGATATTCCTCGTAGTAGGTCGTAGTCCGTCAGTATTCCACTCACTGAGATAGTTTGACAGAGTATACTTTGGCAAGTTTATCTGAATCCGTGAAAGGAATGCAGTCGAAAACATTCGATATTGCCACGTTTAACTATGGAAAAGCTAAAGTTCTAAATATGTAGTGATAATAATTAGAAAAGGGACTTTTTATTATTAACAATATCAACAATATGATTGAACGTTTTTAGAGACTTTTAGCTTGTCTTAAATTCCTCACGTATCCGTATACGTAATGAACTGCGCATGTGTAGACCCGTTACGTCTCAGCCGATACGATGCGTTGAACGTATTGTTACGTACCCTACTCCGTATACTTAAACGTTAAACGTATCCGTATCCCGACCAAAGTCAGTATTCCGTGCTATATATTACATCATCTTCCTCGTCTAGCAGCAATGGATTATTCGATATCGCCCCCATTTTGCGTTTCACAAAAATATAAAAAGGTAAAATAAAAAAACTTTGAGGTTATACAATTAGAAACAGAACGAAGCGATACGTTTTCTACTAAAAAAGCTTTCTTAACAATTTCTTTACGTCAACGTAACTCCAATACGGATATGGATACGTGTGAAAACTTATGACCAGCTAAAAGTATCTAATCATTCATCATTTAATTAACTTCGATCACTAGAACTAGGACTACGAAAATTATTATGTTCTGGGCGCATAGGCATAGTGCAACATCCGCACGCCTTGCCTGCAGGAATCGAAGAACGCGGCACCACGCGTCTGGTTATAAATAAATAAACTCTACATTTATAAAGAGAAAGCTCCACTTTTATTTGGTGACTCAGGAAAGGCCAACGGTTTCTATTGCAATTTACAATACAAATATTATTAATTTTAATTTGAATCATACATATGTTTATTTCAAATCCTACCCTGGTGAATATTAGACATATATGTTGTGTTCTTTTGTTGTCCACGACCACAAAATACACCATCCCAAGAAGAAGCTAAGCTTGTGCTATTTTACAATTGGGCGGAGTAGAATTCAATGAGACCTCTGGCGGAAAAAAATTGTAACTGTCGCAACGAGTAAAATAATTCGTTTTGCAATGCTTTTGTATTATATGCAAGTCAACGTAATTACCGTAAATTCGTAGTTTATTTGTTTAATTTTGTGTCAGTGACAAGTTTAAAACTGTGTTTTTCTATTTAACTCAACTGTCATCAATTCTGAGGTGATACTCTTATATAATCAGAGATATAATGGAAGAGGTTATGTTATTCTGTTTTTTGTTTCCATTGCAGATCAAAGAGAAAATAAGTCGGTATTAAAGATTTAAAATATTACTCAATACAAACCTACCTTCCCTGCAACTTTTGTAGATATAATTATATCAAAAATAAAATAAAAACAACAACGTTGGCTGGATGTCCTATAGGATAGGAGGCCATTGTAACCTAGAAGAAGAAGAAAATAAAAACACGAAATCAAACCTAAAACTAAACAGTTAATTATTGAACGCTTTTTGTACTTTTCACAAATATCAACCATATCTATTACTCCAAAAATAAAAATATTAGGAGTAAAAATTTAGTTTAACAACACAAAATACTAGTGCACAATCAAAGAAAAAGCAAAAGTTTTACAAAACACATAGAAAATAACTAAAACAGCAAAATAAAATCACTTAAATATCAAAGGGCTTATACGGCAGCTGATTTGCTTTACTCGTTGCTAAGATGACATTGACATTTCAGAGCGCCATCTATCGAATTCTACTGTTCCCAATTCATTTTCTGAGTGCGCTTAAGAGTCGCCATTTAGAGCCCGTTATCTGTCAATGACATGTGATTTTATTTTTTACCAAAGAATTTTCTTTGTTGTAAGCTTTTTGATTATTTACATACTTTTTTGTGTTTTGAACGATAAAGTTTGTTCACAAAATTACATTTATTAGTTATGTCGCCAAAAACTGGTGCAATTCGTGGCTGTCATTCAAGTAACAACAAAACGTCGATATCTATGGAGAAAAGTTCACTATCGCTTCTTTTTTATAACTTCGTTGTCACAGATATCAGTACATTTTCTCTGGGTGTAAAATTTAATTCAGAATCTGGTGAAGTGTAACTTTTAAATATATAAATAATAAAAATTTTATATTCAAGCACCATACTTATCGTAATTTCATTTCATCATTTACTGAAATTCTTTCTATTGTAAACTGATATTATAAATATATAATCTATTGTTATTGTATTGGTTTTTAGACTTACCTTATCCTACATATAGTGCTATATAAATACCTACATACTTACACTACAGCGGTATTGCGTTCACAGCATAATACCTTGAGTGTAAAGTTATACACCACAGCGTTCACAAACGCACCACGAGAAGCGTTTACCCCGTCGTCTGACTGACAAAAACACTGTCTGTTTTTGCTCCATAGATTATGAACGTACTCGTTATGTCATCAGTAATTTTTCGTTGAGCGCGAATTTTAAACTGATGACATTTATGTTCAAATAATTTTAAGCAGCAAATATGTTAAAGACAATTTCCTGGGTATGCAAAATTATTTTGCACTAGTTTTTGTTGAACTACTATCTCCAGATTCTTAAAATACCTATTTGAATTTGTCCATTATTGACCTAGGTTCTGCTGCTGAGACTTTTCGTTTGAGAAATTTTCGGAAGAATAGTTATTTTCCTAACAAGTGCGGAGCGGAGTTCGGGCAAGCGGTCAAGGGCGGGAAAGACACTATACGCATAAGTTAGGAACGTTATTTTTTCTACGACCGTATATACAAAAAAGTGAAGGATGGAATCGGTTGCAGGTCACATAAAGATGACGATGAAGGTGACGGCAACGGTTTCAAGTCATTTGTAGATGAAAGAATTTTATTTAATATACTTTTCTCATATCAAACCCGGGTGGTTCGATAGTTGTTTTGTGACACTACTTTAAAGAATGTACAGGGTTCTATCAAAATATCTTCATTAATATTCGAAAAATAAAAAATGCAACAAAAAGCTAGAACAGATGTAGATTTTATTTGATGGACTATTTCGTAAGTATTTATCTGTTGTAACAATGTTGTTGAAACTTCCGAAGTAAAAAACTATCTAATAAGGTCAAAATTTGCATAATTTTACTTTCCCGCACTAGTGCGGGAAAGTGACAATTTCAAAACTAAAGATGCGCACGGAAAAGTGATACTTTAAAAACTTAAATGAGTGCGGGAAAGTGGGTTAAAACGCACGGTCGTAGAAAAATGGTTTTGTTTCACCGACAGACAGGTAGAAAAAGGTAACTGTTGTGGAACGTACAAAAAACCTAACCGGTGAATTGAAACGCCTCAGGTCTGGAGTAAGTTTTTTAAAGTTGAAAATAAACGAGAGTTGATGATATCTTATGAAAAAACTTGTATTTTTCAATCTACTTTGACAATCTATATAAAATTAAAAATGACAAATATTGACAACTATTTTCTCTAAAAAAAAAAATACTTAGTTACAAAAAAGATACATAGTGAACACTAGCATTTTCCAACACACTCCCACCTTGTGCCATGCTTCCCAGTGGCACAACTTCCCATGAAAATCTATGACACAAATCTAGACGGGGGCTTAACTTGTCTTCCATATCTTGTTACAACTGGAGCTAAGCTTTCCTTAACGGTAATCAGTTTTCTTTCCCTTATCGTTGAGTCTTCTTTAGAAGTATTAGACTTAGGCTGTTGCTTATCAATATTTAACTTTTCTAACTGTCTTCTTTGCAGTTCACATCTCACAGAATCATCTTCTTCGGTCTCTATTTCAAGGGGGTAAAGTCTTTGAATGGGTCTCATCAGAGAACCCGTTGAAGTTCGAACTTTTACCAAACGAATTTTTCCATCTTTTCCGGGAAAAATATCTTCTACTATACCCAAAGGCCAATCAAGTCTCTTCATATGCTCGTTTTCGATAATCACAATTTCTCCTTTAATAACTTCTCTGGATGTTTTTCTTTTCATATGCAAGACTAGCTGGCTAAGGTATTCTTCTCTGAATCTTTTTCTCAAATTCATTCTAATCTTCTGAATGTATCTCAGATGTCTTTTAAGTGATGTAGCATCAATTTCGTCCATACAAGGGGTTCCGATTTCCTTAACATCTTGAAGAAACATGGACGGGGTAAGAACAACTAAGTCATTTTTCGTGTCTGTAATATATGTGAGAGGCCGTGAATTTATTACAGATTCACATTCGCATATAACTGAAAAAAGCTCTTCATAGGTCAGACAAGCTTTTCCAAGTTGTTTCTTTAACAGCTGTTTCAATATGCCTATCAGACGCTCCCACCATCCGCCCCACCAAGGAGATCCAGGAGGGTTGAATTTCCATTTTATTCTCTGAGCAATACTGTTCTCTTCCACTTTATTCCAATCTATATTTTTCATTAAATTTTCTGCTTCAACAAAATTCTTGCCATTATCAGAATAAACAATAGATGGTCTTCCTCTTCTGGCAATGAACCTCCGAAAAGCTAATAAAAATATTTCAGTTGACAAGCTGGAAAAGAGCTCGAGATGAACTGCTCTGTATATTGAGCATGTGAATAAACAAATCCAAACTTTCTCCGTCGATTTCAGAAAAAGGGGACCAGCCAAATCGACTCCTACTATTTCAAATACTGCAGCATCTCTCACTCGGTCTTTTGGTAAAGTAACAGTATCAGCATCAAACCTTTTACTACAATATCTACGACAAATCACACATTTGTCAATTACTCTCTTAATAGTTTTTCTACCTTTAATAATCCAAAATCTTTGACGAATTCGACTAAGAAGTCCTTGAATCCCTACATGACAAGCTTCTTTGTGGAAATACATGATAAGCCTATCAACAACAGGGTGTTTGGATGGTAATAATATTGGATATATGAAATCTTTAGTATCATCTCGTTCGGTTATCTTCGTTTTGAGTCTTATCATACCTTTTTCATCAATGAAAGGGCACAAAGGAGCAATACTTTTATCTTCGATGCCATCAAATGATTCTTGTTGAATCAATTTTATCAAAACGTTTTCAGCGTTTTCAATTTCTTCCAGTGATAGATTTCCCTGCATTCTATTGTTTGGATACCTACAATTGAAAATAAATCTATGAATCCAACCCATTTGATTCAATATCATTTGATATTTTGAAAAATATCGATAAAAAACTGTGAAATCCTTCTTAATATTTAGAAGAATGCTGACACCTTTTCTTTTTTCCTTTTCAATTTCATTCTCACAATTTCCATAATTATTTTGTTTTGGCCAATCTATTTCATTTTTCAACCATTCCGGTCCTTCCCACCAACGCGACTGAATCAATTTTTCAGAAGAACAGCCTCTTGAAGGAAGATCTGCTGGATTCATATCACCTGGTACATGGAACCAATTATTTTTATCAGTAATTGAACGTATTTCTTGAGTTCTGTTCCAAACAAATGGTTTCCAATAATCATCTCTACGAATCCATGATAATACTGTCGTGGAATCTGTCCAACAATACAAAGGTATATCTCTATTTTCGAAATTGTTAACTACAGCATTCAAAAGACGGGCACCTATTGTAGCAGCTAACAACTCTAATCTTGGAATAGTCATTTTCTTTAGAGGTGATATCCTATTTTTGGCCTGGACCATTTGAACATGTACTTCATTGTTTAAAACAGATCGTAAAAATATAACGGTTGCATATGCATCTTCACTAGCATCACAGAACATGTGTAAGGTTAAATCAGCGGTATTTTTATTCATCAACCATCTCGGTACTCTCAATTGAGTTAAAATTTGAATTTCATTCAACCACAATAAGAAGTCGTCTTTCATCTTTTCAGGAACTTTCGCATCCCATGATAGCTTCAAATCCCATGATTTTTGAATCAATAATCGGGGAAAAATTATAATTGGGCAACAAAAACCAACAGGATCGAAAAGGCGTTGTGTTAAAGAAAGAATTATTCTTTTTGTGATCATATCTGTATTTACAGTTCTGAAAGGATCAAAATTTATTTGAAGAGTATCTTTTTCTCTGTTCCAACTAAGGCCTAAAACTGAAGTCAAATTCTCATCAGTAATTTCTGATGATTCATTCTTCATAGTGTGCTCCCACCCTCGAAGATCAAATTTTCCTTCTAGCATCAGTTGAGTAGATTCCAAAATGAATTCATTGAGATCTTTTTCATTATCAACACTGGTCACGCAGTTATATCTACGTAAAAACTATTTATCAATTTCGTTATTACCCAACTAGAACATTTTAAATATCCTTCCGGCTGATCAAGAGCCTTTTCTAAATGATATTTTATTACTGCTGCCAATAAAAAAGGACTCCGAAAACAACTCTTGTATGACGATAACATTTTAAACTACCTTCCTTATCAAACCATAAGAATCTCAAGAAATCACGATCTTTTTCATTCAAACTTATTTGTAAGAACGCTTTTCTGATGTCAGATACAACACCAATCTTATGGAGTCTAAATCTTATAAGAATCGAGGGAATTAGTTCGATCAAATTTATTCCTTTTTCTAAACAATGATTCAAGGAAACCTTATTTATATCTCTAGCAGATGCATCGAAAACAGACCTTAATTTAGTAGTGGCACTATTTAATTTGACGACATGCCGATGTGGCAAATAAAAACCATTCTCTTTATCAATTGGAAATATTTCTTCAATTATGCCTTCGGCCTTCCATTCACGTAAAGTTTCATCATATGTATCATAATAACCATCTTTTTCTAATTTCTTAATAAAAATATCTAATCGTTTTCTGGCCATATCGAAATTATTAACAATTGGAGGATGTCCATCAATCCAAGTCAAACCTACTTCATATCTTCCTTCGTTATTGATACAAATCGACTCTAGGAAATTTTCCATTGAATCTTCTTCCATCTTCTTTCGCTGATTTCGTTTCTCAGGATCCGATATACCCAACGTTTCCAAGTCCCACAAATGTGAGATATCATTATTACAGAACGAAGAAGAAACCAGCATTGAAGAAGCATATGAATTTCTAGAATGGTCTCTGGGAATTTTTCCCATCACAACCCAACCCAACATTGTTTCCATTGCTACCAATCCACATCGCAGAGAATATCGTTTTCCGGTAAAAAGTTTTCCTGCAATATCAGCTCCGATTAAAATTTCTATTGGACCGTCGTTCGTATCTGAAATTGAAACACCTAATTGACGAAGTTCGTTCATCCATGGACCTTGGGATATAGAAGCGACATGACTACAAATCAATGGTTGATCAAGAGCATCAAAGTTACAAATATACTTTTCGTTCAAATTTTTTAGAGTAATGCGATATCGATTATGATGACTAGTTTCCGAATTTGTTCCTCCAAATAGAGCATGGATTAATTGTTCTGAACCTAAAGATTCGTATCCCATTTCGATTGCAACATGTTTCACAATATATGATCGTTGTGATCCAGTATCAATTATTGCTCTAACCAATCTAGTTTTAAAATTACTGCTTAGCTGCACAACGAGTGTTTGAAGGATAATTTCATTGTGATACGTGGTGTTTGATAAATTATCAACAATCGCAGAAGCATCATTTGTGGTTAAAATATTTGATTCTAAGACAGGTTTTCTCTTACAGCACATGAGAGTAGCATGTTTCTCGTTACATTTAGAACATCTGATATCTACTTTGCATTTTCTTGCTAGATGTCCAAATCTTAGGCATAAATAACATCTACCGTGATCAATCAATACCTTCTTTTTCTCATCAAATGATAGCTTTCTCATCTCATCATCGTCACAATCTGAAGAATGATGTAATTTATAGCAAAAAACACATTTGGGAGATTTATTTTTATTAAATAACCCGGACGCAGTAGAGACGGAAGGTAATTTTGATTGAGTTTCTCCTTGCTTTCTATTCTCATTGCCAAAACCAGAAATGGCCAATGAAATTCTTTCTTCGTTCTCCACTTCTTTTTTAAGAAAATTCATTAATAAATCTAATCGATTTTTCGAAAATAATGAAACATCGTACTTTTCACTGCGCTGCCATACCCTCAGTAAACTTTCTGGTAAACATGATTCTACAAGTGGATAAAGCATTGCTGCACAGGTATCGGAATTCACTCCCAAAGTCTCAAGTGATCGTAACTGTGATTCGATTTGATCAATCAGATAACTGATTTTCAATTTCGAATTAAAATTATTTAAAATCAATTTTAAAAGTTGTCTCACATAAAATTCTACCAATAAATCGTCCCTACCAAAGCGGGATTTCAAACACTCGATGACCTTTGGGTAATTTTCTTTGGTTGGAGGATAGCTTTCAACAAGTTGACGAGCTCGTGATTTTATTGAAGTTGCTTGAATAAGGTATTGAAATTTGTCCTCAGTCGGTATAAATTCATCTTCATGTATGCGTTTAAATTGGCTCCAGAATGATAACCAATCTTTTATATCACCATCAAATTTCTTAAGTTCTATCAATGGCAATTTCACTCTACGTTGGTTATGGCAAGAATGATTAGAGTTAGATAATTCAGATAAAGCATCCTTATTCAAGCTTCTTTCTACTTTAGCCTTAAGTCTATTATACTTCCCTAAGATTTCATCTGCTCTAGAAGTCTCAGCATCAATGTCCTCGGCCGGCGTATAATTTTCTAACATAAGGTTCAACATTTGTCTATCAAGTTCCATTAAGGTTTCTATCTTCTGATCCAACACTTTGAGATTACCATGAAGATCATCAATGTCGTGATTCGGGTCCATTCATAATTTCATCGACTCTTGATATAATCGTTCGAACGAAGTTCGATATGTGGTTACAGCTTTCAATACCTTCTCCATTGTCCTGTCACGGTCGCCAAAATGTGGAACGTACAAAAAACCTAACCGGTGAATTGAAACGCCTCAGGT